>CABFOV010012386.1:0-11578 GCA_902141375.1 Timema poppense | reverse complement strand
ACTCTTCCAATGATAAATGGACTGTAGTTTATACTATATTACATAAAAACTATTTTTTAAGAAGCATAAACAATAGACAATGACAGCAAAATTAATTTAAAGAATAATATATTTTATTTAATCATAATTATTTCGAATTTTTTTCAAAGATTGGTGAAACTGTTTCACTGTTCTAAATTATATTGATTCTTTTAAAGTAAAATACAGAAAACTGCACCACGATACCAGGTCTGGTTTGAGCTGTATTACCTACCTAAGTTAAGTGTTAAGACGTGGTTGACGAAATAATACCTCACTCTTGAAACAAAGAACACGCTTACCCCCACTCTATACCTCTCCCCCCACACAAGTCATTGTTTACCTGAATTGTGGGTATTCTACCCACTTTAGCCACTGGTATTGGCGGCGCTCTGATTTCGTGTGAGATTAGTGATGAGGGCTTCTTGTAACAAATCTCTAGTCTTATTCAGCCTGAGAAGCGCTCACGCCAGGTAGGTACTTGACGGGGCACGCCCACTATAATCTTCTGGGCGCCACGCTTATCGCCTGTCATCTATCTGCATAGTCACTCGTAGAGGTGGCCTCAAGAACTCAGGGGATCGCGTACAATCGGCCATAACGTTAAGCAAGAAGACGAAGGATCTCCAAGTTGCGCCCGGTTATTTGGGATCGTTTGAACGGATTAGTACAATCCAAATTCCATAAGAAGAGACTTTTAGCAAATACAAACATATTTTTTGCAAGAATGATACCATTTTACTATTTTACTAGTGATATGTTATAGATTATCAACACCAACTGTTTCCGGCCTGTGGCCAGGTCAGTTTAGTAAAATGCTTTAATCCCCCTCTATCCTTCATACATACTTCATCTTCATTCTCTTTGGTATTTTCTCCTTTTCCATCCTCATTGCATAACCATACCATATCAGTCTTTCTTCCTCTACTGTCTCATGTACTCCTTGTATTCCTCTTTTTTCCCGGATAACCTCATCTTGTGGCCTCAACTTTACTAGTCTCTCTTACATTCATTGGCCATGGTTTTGTTGCATATGTAGCTATGGCTAAAAAAAAAGCTCTATACAGAGCTTGGATAGAATCTAGTGGACTTTCTAGCTTTCAGATAAGGATCTTATTTTGAAAATTGGAATGTATTTGGAACTCTTCAGGTTAGAGTGACTATTTTTTCTTTGGAATTTTTGAGGATAAATGTTTTAATACCACTGGCGGGGTCCGGAGAAGTTGTTTGCCATTTAGATGGTACATAATACACACCAAAGTCATGAGTGCTAGTTAACATGCCATGTTGTTGAACAATGTCAATTTATCAGGTATATGAGCTGTAGTGATAATAATTGTATGTAATTAAGTTGATAGGAAACGGTACATAAAAATATACAGTGAACTAGCCTATACGCACTGAAAGTATAAATGTAATAGAGCTTTATTTATTCATTATAGCACCACGTATTACTTACTACCTATTCCGATTAACTATACGAGTCTGTACTTATTACACTGATGAGTTGGGGATGAAGACGGTTGAATTTAGATGAAGTGTACACGCAATTACGTGGAGGGAAAGTGGAAAACCCTTTAGGAAAACGACCCTCAGCACACCTGACCGGAACTTGAACCCCGATTTCTCTGTCATCAGCAGTCCAGTATATTGCGAGAATGACGCCTAGTACCATGCAGACACCAAATAGGATAAATAGCAATATTAAATGCAAGAGAATATCTCAATTGTTTTGAAGAGTAGGTCCTTCGCGATGACATTGTATTCACCTGAAGAATGAAATAATGTATATTCTTTCAAATTGCATAAATTATATTTGAGAAACTGGGGGCAATATCATTCCGGGACATAGGTCTTATTCCGGGATTTGTCTCCTTAAAATCAGGGACGAATGGTCACCTTACTCTAGGTACAAAGAAACAAATACAAAATTGAACCTAGACAGATCAAAGGCGCCACTTTTGAATAATCATAAAATATTTAACTTAACCTAAATAAACTTGCACGTATGTAGCCTAATATTACTTACATCGTCTATGGCATTAGGAGCTTTAAAGTTCATTGTCGCACTTACTCAAGTATGCCATCTAGCTCCATATTGAGAAAGTTATATTCAGTCCACCTCTTCCCATTGGGTTTTCCAGTCTAAACTATGAACAAGGTTCTAGAATCTCCAATCCAGGCGGCATGTCCTGCTCACAGTAATATACGAGAAGTGATTATCCTAACATGTACTGTGATAAATACAGAGTATGTAACTAATCATTATGTGGCATCTTCCACCCACTCCCCAATAGCCTCATCCCGTTTTGGACCAAATAGCTTATTAAGCACCTGGTTTTCAAACACCTTTTTTTTCGTAGCTTAACATTAATACTAATAATAATAAAATAGTAAGACGCAATGCAAAAAAAAAAATAATGTCCACCCAACCCTCCTCCCCCCTTTTAGGGAGCTTATCATCTTAATACTTGGACATGCAACGGTAATCACGTGGTATAAGGTATGATCTAGCAAGTTTTATCAGTGATGTGGGGATCGGGTCACAATTACCGGTGAGGTGAATTTAGGGTGTTTCCTCTAAATGGCCTCCTCATCTTCCTACACGTGAATGTTAATACATTTCCGTTAAATTGAACCTGTCTCGCCTCCATTAGTTTAAATATGCAGATAGCCCCGAAGGATGTAAATATCGATTCTTAAGAGTATGTAAATTTTTTCCAATTCCTGCCCCCTCCTTATAACACCCCTACGTGTAATGCATCAATGATAATAGTAATAGTAGTTTTCCTACCCACTCCATTTTACTTTCAAGTTTTGCATCACCCTGTATGTGATCCTCCGCGGGCAAAGGCTCGAGTGCATTAATTTCCTGCGCGCTTCCCAGAAAACAATTAGACCGCGGGCCCCAATGATTACCCCGCATCAAATACACATTACACCGCTCCGCGCGCCCTCGCCCCCTCACCCACCTCTCATTGCACCGACAGATAGTATTTTATTCTACTTTTGAATCCCTTGTTTGTATCCTGTGTTATCATTACGAGGCGATATAAAAATAAACAGACCATTTTGTGTTGGTCGTTACGAACAACTTTTTTACTTCAGCCACGGATGGCACTATGAACTTGAGCCAAAAGACTTATCATGAGTTTTATTGAAATATAAAGCCATAAACAAGGAGAATAAAAAAATGTTGATGAAATTATCTAGTTGTCCTAGCTTAGTCAGTTGGGAGCACATCTACCTACTGAGCTAAGAGTCCTGAGTTCAATTACTGGTATGGTATAAACAAAATTATCATTGGGGAAATTTGGATTTTATCTTTTACAATTATTAATTAAATAATCACCAGGTTTAGTAGTTACACGGACTAAACATCAAGACCGTTTGATCTGGTGTTCTTGTGACTGAGAGTTCGGGATTTAAATTCCAACCGGGAATACTAAGGATTTTTTCCTATTTCTTTCTCACTCTCTCTCCACACAAATAAAAACATACTTTATTTTAATATTAACTTATTTCATCCATATCCCATTAGCGAATTATTTAAATGCGGACGGTCCAAACGGTTGGCATGACGAGGCAAATAAAAAAAAGTCTGGGATGTTGGAAGTTGTGTGTCAGTGTGTGTGTTCTAAAGTTGAGTGAGTTTGTAAGTCGTGTGTTGGTATAATATCATGGTTCAAAAAGTGTATTTTAAAAAGAGAGATACCCCCGTTGGTAAGTGCATGGTCTAATTGTCAAGCTAATTTAATTTGGTTTACCGTTGACGAACAGGTCAGGACTTAAGTTCCGGCGTGGTGAACTGAGGGTCCTTATTAATAAATTGTTTCCCAGTCTTCCTCCACAAAAATGTGGGTACATTTCCTATAACTTATTTTTTATTCATCCCAACCCCTATAGAGAAATTAATATAGGCATATATGCGTATAATATAAATGGATAGTGAAGTACTGACTTAAAACCGAGACTATCCCTAAAATTACCGAAACTCCATTCACGGTAGGAATTACTCTCTGAAAGGTCTTTTTTCTTACGAATATCCTACTATATAGTAGATGTCTGGTAGGGAAAAAAGGCCTTTCAGAAAACAATTCCTACGCTGAACAGACTTTAGTTAAAATAGTATACATATTTTTCACAAGTATTTTCGAAATATCATCTAAATATTGTTCTAAAGGTATCTACAAGATAAGGTAAACCTCGGTTGTTTTTATCTGTCGGTATTTAACGCTTAGAAATACGTAAGGGATACAATTAAATCTAAAACGGATTTCCTACAAGAAGGATGTTGTGTAGATATTTTTAATAGTGGAACCCGGCATTCTCGCAATATTAATTTCGCCACAGCTGCGTGCTCAATATCGTTTCTGACTTGTTACCTTGCGACCCAAGTAATATCTGAGTACCTAAACTTTAATTAACCTCAATTATTAGTGTAATCTACACCAGCAGTGAGACGACCCAAAACGTCAGACTCACACTTGACAGGATTGTCGGCAGTGGCGGTAAGATAAAGGTTCGAACCTCAGTAGTGTACACTAATGTTGGTTTTCTTCATCTGATTTATCACCTATTTTGTAGTCTTTATAAACGCTAATGTGTATTCACTTATTATAAATTACATTCCTCATCCCAAGACCTTTAATTAAGCCATTAATAAGCACAGTATTAAACAAAGTAATAATAAAAAAGTAGCCTACATTTAATATAATTTGTGTCCCTTCTTACTTGTTTTTAACCATTTCACCGAGTCCTTTAGTGAGCACTTTTAAAATATGGACGGTCTCTTTCTACACATCTAGGTTAAATAAAACTCCTTTTCCAAAAAAATGAAGACCCCGTTGGTTATAGGTACATTAGTTATTTTTGCTGTCTGCTTTTCCACGATGATAGTCGGGTTTCATATCAGGGCCGGGTATACTGTTATGTTTTTGTTTTCCTTGACAGTTTCAAGTTGTTGTTTGTTGACACGCAAATGTGGATACATTTCCTCTAAATCATACCCCCCTAATCCCTAAAGCATTTGTTTAAATAGGCGGAGAGCCTTGATGGGTATTAAGACGGGGAGGATGGTGGGGGCGGGGAGTAGAAATTAATACCCATTGAAAAATAAATAAACATTTTCGAGACTAAAAACCATATTTGAATGGTAAGAGATAACTATGTTTATTTTCCCTAGACACGATAAAACTCCCTTTCAATCTCAATCAATGTTTGATTACCTGACATACCTGATATTACTTGATATTATATTTGACTACCTAAATGTATCCACCATGATTAGTTTCGTTGGACTTTGGTTTAGGATGCTTAGGTGCAAATCAATACCGACCGGGTGAGGCGAGTTTAGTTTTCCCACACTTGTTTTCCTAAGATAATGAATAGTCACTAACTAGCACTAAAATAATAAGGCTTATATGCACAATCTCATTTTTATAGGAAGAGATTTTTAGAAAATACGAACATAGTTTTTCCCATCAACAATCATAAAATTCTACTTCATATTAATTGACGTTGTCTTATTGACATTGATAATATATATTAAAAGTGGCAACTACATATCACATTACTTGAATTATGAAGGCGTAAAATTAGATTAGATTAAATTAGATATTTTTAGCCGTCAGATAAGGTTATTCTTATGGAAATCGGGCTGTAATCATTAGTCTACGTATTGTACTTACATTTTGCACACATATACAATAAGAAAGTTGTAGAGAAGTGTTTCAAAACTCTAGATTTCATTTGATTTTTGTATGACTATATAATATATATTAATATCAACTCTAGATTCGATTTAATTTTTATATGACTATATATATATATGTATATTCATATAAATTAATTTATATATGTATATTCATATTCATATAAATATATATATATATATATGTATATTCATATAAAAATCAAATCAAATCTAGAGTTTTGAAACACTTCTATACAACTTTCTTATTGTATGTGTGTGCACAATATAAGTACAATACGTAGACTAATAACTAAACTTCTGCAATAAAAATAATATAACTGTTTGCGTAAGAAATTTCAAGTCTCCACTGAAAGAATTTATAAGTTTTTTCTCTTTCAAACTTGTATGAAAAAGCTCTTCCTCCACACTCGCCATCCTTTCTATCTTACCCACGCCACCATTTGATTCAGATATTAATATTGTTTTTTTAACAAGTAAAACGGCTGCCAAAAAATGTTATCGCAGTTATGTTGGCCGCTATATGGTTTGTGACTGTATACACAAACTGTACACACGTTTATATGTATATGTGTACATATACCAACCAGTGCGCTAAACGTATTAGCCCATGCTGCGCCAAAAAATCTGGCCTTTAGAGATTTGAAACGTCCGCAGACACACAAACATACACACACACACACAAACGCGCGCGTGCGCGGTAGTCATAAAGGACTCCACACACCAAGGCGAACGTGAGGGTGAATGCGATCCGTTGGCGAACTTGTAAGCACACACCAGCGTGAATTGCTTGCACGATCAAAGGGCGATCAAATGACGAGTTGCGTGGTTCTGGTCTAGATCTTCATAGTAATGGATGTGTGTGTGCGTGTGATTTACGCTGTGGAAGCATCACATTACTTCTTCTATATTGAATTATAGTAAAGGCCACGTATATTACCTCTCATTCCAAACATACGGCCTATTTCGTCCCACTTCCATATCGTTAATCTACTATTCTTATAGCCATCCAATTTTATACTGTACAGTATGTAATTCTCTTTAACAGCTTATGTGAGCCTCTCTGTGGTTTCTGGATCCATACCGATTAGAAATATATAAAACAAAAACAAGAAAAGCTCGGAAACCCGACACGTGAATTAAAACTGCATCAAAATGGCTACTGCCCGCTGATAAACTGGGCGGAAAATCCGACATGAGCGATCAGTCCTCTGACCGCACGGCCCAGCTTGATCGCGCGAACAGCCCACCCGCCTCATATTGGAGAGGTTCAGTCAGGATTTTCTGCACTCGCGCTGCTCTCTTTCAGAGAGGGATATCTCAAGAAAGAAGGAAAGAGAGGGAATGAAATAAAGGAGAACGGAAAGGGGAAAAGAAATGAATATTTAAAGAAATAAACATAATATGTAAAGGTTGATAAAAGGATGACGCAAGGGCAAAATATAGAGAGAAAAGTTAGATGGAGGACAAATAAGATAGCTAGGCGGATAAGGAGGATCAGATAACAGAACGTGTGTAATTGAGATAATAAGAATAGACGCAATTAAAGGAGGAAACATGGTGCAAGTATAGAGTAAGCTGGAGGCAAAGTACTAAATTGACCCGGCCACAGGCTGGAAACAGTTGATAGTGCGAATGAGTGAGAGCGAGAATGTATGGCCGATTGAGGGATGCATGATCGATTAAGTTTAAAAAAAAAAGTGGTATAGAGAAAGCGGTTTTAATAAATGTTTGTAATAGAAAGTGAGAGGACGAGGGAGAGGAAATTTGATGGATTAATCAAAGAGAAATTGATAGAAAGTGAAAAACATGAGACAGAAAGAATAAGTGGTAGAGAAATATCTAAACGAGATAAATAATAGAAAAGATTAAGGAAGAGAGTTAGTAAAGGAGAGAAAGAAAAATGTATTTGACTTTAAAATTATGTATCTAGTTTGGATTGTTTCAGTAACTAGTGTAAACACATTTTTTGTTCAGTTTGATGGAAGTGAGTTCAGGTCTCCTGAATCAGAATCAGGTACAGCACCTGTTCTACCAACCATGTGTCAATGCCAGTGTATGTGATCCATAAAATAATTAACACTGAATAAAAAAGGAATGTCAGATTGCCATTTAAAAGAAACAATTTCGTCATTCTTTGTAGAGAAAAAAACAGCTCAACCAAAAATCAATAAAATGTTGGGCGCCAGTCAAAGGTTTAATTTCAACCAATTTGGGAACATCCTCTCATCAAAGAAAAGTCCACGCTCAGCTGTTTAAAGGAATTTACCAACTCTTTTTATTCTTCCCCAGGAATTTAGAGTATGCCCTTTCCGTATCGCGCATGTTTCTATTGAACCAGAAAATCCTCTCACTCGCAAACAAATTCTTGTCTAGTCAACAGCCGCGAGCTTTGAGGCCCACCAACTGAGAAATTAAATCTGTGACTTCACGAACACATGCTGATTTGTATTATTTTAATTCAATCTTGTTTAAGTGTTTGAAGTGCATATGTATAAAAAAAATTAAGTACAACACACAACTTACAAATAGAGCAGCATTCATTTGATTAAGCACAAAACTATCGACATAATTGTTAGCCATTTTTCTTTTTTACAATAACGTAACGACCATAACTTTTGAAATAATATGTGGATCTTGACCAAATTTGTAACCCACATTGACACCCACCCAGCCACCTTCAAACTTAGACTTTGTTCTTTATTTGAGCCATTTTTTAGACCCCAATCTTGTGTAGATTTAAAAAAATAAAAAAGCATCAAAACATTTATTTATTCAGGCCTAGTTTGGTAACACACACATGTTTTTTACTAAATGTTTCTCACTCTACCTCACCCAACATCATGTACCCTTCGTCTACCTTGTAAGGCAGCCAGCTTAACTTGCATTATATTCCACCATGGTATATCTTATAAAGCTAGGGTCATCGTGTTATCCCTCAAGGTAAGACTGCTACCATTCAAGGTAGAAGAAGTGTACATTTCCTTTAAATGTTAATATTTATTTTTTAATTTCCAATTATTTTGTCTTTAGAGTATGCCATCCGGGTTTGTGGTTAGACATTCCCTGGTCTTCTACTGGCATTGGTAGATATGTAGCCATCGTCTGAAGTTGTGCGACCATGTAGGTGCAGTTACTTCGTCCCGAAGAGATTGTGTGATGATAATTATGATGATTATGTGGTGCCAGTAGAATTCCTAAGCCTAGCATAAGCCTAATTACCCAGACCATGGCAGTCACAGGAACAACTCCCATCGGGGAAAAATACCTATCACCGGTAATTGAACCCAGGTCCTCTAGTTTAGTAGCCGGTAATGATAACCACTAGACCACCCAAATAACATATTAAAATTCAACAAGGCTTAAGAGGTGGAAATCGTGTTAACTATACTGCAGTGGTATTCAACCTGGGTGCACCCCTGGAGCTACGCAAATACACCTTAGGTCAGGGGCTGGTAATTTTACCTGGCATTTCTCCGCTATGGTACAGTTTATAAGATGGGGCCAGAGTGTAATCCATTAAGGTAAGACTGCTACTTTGCAGGATAAATGGAGTGTACATTTTATTTATTTGATGTGTTTTCTATTAAGGCAGGGACTTAAAAGTATTGAAGGAAATGTTGAATTTAAGGAATAAATACGAGATTTATAGGGAAAAAAAGATAATTAAAAGTAGAGTGGTGAAACAAAGGATGATCATGGGACTTTTGATAAATGTAACAGCCGATAATGGCACAAAAATGTTGCCTATCCCTGCCTTAGGAGTACGGTACGTAAAATGTATAATATATATATATATATATATTTCTCATTTGAGACTTATTATTCAATATAATATTTATGATGTAATTTATTATTTTAGATGTAGATTATAGATTATGTTAGCTACCATTATGCACCAACAAATTTGGGGATACAAATTTCAAAATTTATATCCGGGGGCACACGAACAAAAAAATATTGAGTACCACTTAGAGGTCTACATCATATACGATAAGAAACAAAAATGTGATATTTTAGTTTAAATAATAGAAGAGGAATAAAATAGTTTAATAACATATTTAATGTGTGATATATTTGGTTGTTTTAAAATCTTCGACAGTATTAATTTTGTTAAAGTCATTTCATATCCATACTCACTTACAGTAAGAGTTATTGAAATTATTTGTCTCAAATTTACTATAATTTTATGTGCTTAAACTAATCTTGAAGTAACTCTGACCCACTTTGGTGGCCACATGGTCTAAGGCACTACTCTAGCGATAGACTAAACTGCCAATGACAAGAATATCGTGGTTCGATCCCAGGTTGGTGTAAGGAATTTTTTCCTAAATGTTTTCCCCACTCTCTCTCCACACAAATGTTGGTACACTTCACCTAAATTCAACCTTCCTTATCCCTAGCCCATAAGTGTAGTTAGTATAGCCCAAATGGGTAGTAAGACGCAGTAATAAAAAAAAAGTTGCTTTGCATGATGTATTGGGACAATCCGCGCGGCACTAAGTTGATATGTTTCATTGGCATAACATCACGTTTAAAAGCTTTAAAAAACAAGTTCTAGCCCGATCGGTAAAATAGCTTAGGCTCTTTTTGTAGGCACATACAGACAGATGGAAATTTAAAAACTACTTTTTCGGATTCGGGGGTCATGAAATGTTTAAATTAATCAAAATCTCGAGCTCGATTTTTTTTATGATCACAATACTTTCTATACCTCTAAGATAGCGAGAAAGTAAAAAAAAAAAACCACTTACAAATAGATAAAAGCTATAGGGTTGGCCAAATATAATATTATTGAACATTGAGTTGGACCTGTATGTTTAACGAATGAGGAATAACACACCTGAATAACTTAGTGGCAAGAGCATCCCTGCATTGAACCAAATGAGCCAGGGTTCGATTTTGAAGTACAAGTGTATATTTCAAACTAAATAATCTTGCGAAATAAATATAGCATAACATATTTAATGAACAGTTAGAAAGTAATGCATTCTTTCTTTCAACCCCTTTCAAACCACCAATTTCGACCGCGTTAATTTAAAGCAAGTTGTTCTAAAGCTCACATAGTGTGGCGGTATATTGATTCCCATGCTGCTCACTCATGTTTTAACCCACGATCCCCTTACACCTCCCTCTCCATTACTACTGCTTTCATAGTGGAATAAAAAAAAATAGGCGGGTGGGAGGGTATCCGTGGATTTTAATTACAACCCTGGCCTGAGGCTGTGAGACCGATGGAAATGAGTGAAAGAGGGGGTAGGGGTATGTTTGTCCAACTGTGGCGAACCCGCAGCGCATATTACTGCAATATACTGCAGTATACGCTGCCTGTCACACACAGCTATTACCTCGGGGAATACGCGGGTGATTAATCATAAAACAGTCATCTCTCGTTTGCTACGAACCGTTTCATGCTCTTTTTATTCTCATTGGTACGGTAAACACCAAGTTTACTAACTACTTATTCTAAGGGATAGGGTTACGGAGAATATCTAAGGGGAAATGAGCCCACATTAGTTTGGGTATAGTATAATAAAATTACAGCATTTTTTATAGTCACGTCTTACTACCTGTTCAGGTTTACGAATGATAATTACCCTAATGGAATAGGGATGAGGAAGGAAACATTTTAGAGGCAATCTACCCACATTTGCGTAGGAGTATGGGAAACTATTTAGGAAGAACCCCCTTCAGTCGACCCGACCGCCGAGTTCGAACTCCAATCTCCCCGTAGTCAGTAATCCAGTTCAACTCGGGACCTTCCGAACCCGCCTCGGTGGCGTAGTTGGCTAACGCGCTTGTCGTGTTGAGCTCGACTGCTGAGGACGGGGAGATCGAGGTCCGAAT
>CABFOV010012385.1:0-11580 GCA_902141375.1 Timema poppense | reverse complement strand
GTTGTCTGTTTACTTTTCCTTATTACAGTTCAGTTAATTGATATCAATATTTTGGGTTGGTCAAGTAGTTACGCTTCACGTATTGTATTAGCTTGGGTGCGCAACCCAGGGAACTGCACTAGAATCATAGTGGGGTTTGCGCAAATAATACCCTTTTTCTTTTGCCTTTTGATTGACTCTCATTGTTTGAGATGCTCTTAATGTACTTGCTATTAGAACTTTATGTACTATAGAAGGCTCTGGTAGTACCAAAGGGGAATATGATCGGCTATAGTACCCTTTTGTTGACACCTGTTTCTTAGCCATCGACTGCTTTTATCAACAGATCTTTCTGATTATTCTAAATGTTTAATGGATATTATTATGGAAGCCCAATCAAGTAATACTGATTAAAAGTTACATGCATATCTTGTTCACTATCTTTGGTAGTAATTATTTAGTTGTTCTCACTTTTTAGAAATACTTCTACCTGTGGCCTGGCGACTGCACTGCCCTTGTAGCCACTGTCAAAACTTCACTATTCTCAAGCCTAATTGTTTGAATCAAACTTCAAACGTATAACCATCACTGTTATTATAAACCATTATTTGTTATCTCGGTTTTAATTAATAAACATATTTATGTTGCTTAAACTAATTCTTTTCTATTTATCTTTCACCATGTTTATAATGACACCATATTTGTACAGTAAGGGTAGTACTAAATGGTTCGAACCCCTTCAGGTTCATATATATATATATATTACACCTTTTGTTTTGTACTTAAGTATATTGAAAAGTAACTTTGTGTATTAACATTTGTAATACATATTTTTTATTATGTAAAAAACTTGAATGCTTGTGAGTATCATAGCAAGATTTCATCAGGTGAAACAGCACGGCTTTATCAAAATTAAATAGTTTAGTTAAAATTAGTTATAGGTGGGAGGTGACGTTACTCGTTACTCGCTTCCTCGCAGTGCCTCCTGGGAAACGTTTTAATAAACGGCTAAACGAGTAACACCCAATACGTAGTAATATTTTAATAAAATGTTAGTGATTTAAGAAAGTTTTATCCAATTAATAATATAACTATTTTAGAAATATCTGGTTTACCCCCGCCTTCCCCCTCCCCAAATGTTTTTTCCTGACCCGTCACTGAGCAATGCTCTTCTTATGAGAGAAAGTAGTCCACTGACTATAGGAAGGGTCTATATGAAAGAAAATGATCCAATTTCGCAGTGAGGAAGATAAATGCTAAGACTTGAAAAAAAAAAATGTTGACCTCACCAAAATAATATTTCCCGATCCGTGACAGGGTCAATGACCTCACTATCTATTCTTGTCTCGACTTGTCTTGTCTGCCCGCCAAACCGGTGCCAGGGAAAACCCCGGGTCAATGACCTCGATATCTATTCTCTTCTCAACTCGTCTTGTTGGACCGCCAAACTGGCACTAGGGAAACCCCAAGGGGGTTGCGACACACTGACCTAGTTCACGATCTATTCTTGTCTTGACTCGTCTTGTTGAGCCTTCAAGCTGACGCCAGGGAAAACCCCCGTTGCCCGGGGCAATGATCTCATTATCTATTCTTGTCTCAACTCGTCTTGTCGGGCTGACATACTGGCACCAGGGATAACCTATTGCGTCCTTGCGATCTATTCTTGTCCTGACTTGTCTTGTCGACCCGCCAGACTGGCGCCAGGGTTGTGACACATACCTCTAAGGAGGGGAAGTGAAAGGGGGTCTCAAAGCAGGGGAACCATATATCACATTCTACCCCAAATGGTCGTCCGGAGAGGCTCGTGCTGCCTGTTCCGGTGCAGTCCGACAGAGCCTTTTAATGGAGGAGCCAATGTTCATTCTACCCCTGCAAAACCTCAATCCTAGCCAATAATTAATAAACAATCATTACTAATTAATCATCAAGAACCAACATGCCCGGGGTGGTAGGGGAGGAGGAGGTGGGGTTTCAAGGTATGGGAACCATTTATCACACTCTACCCCCGACAGCCATAGCGCGAGGTTCGTGCTGCTTGTTCCGGGACAGTCCGACAGAGCCTTGTGACGGAGGAGCCAAAGTTCATTCTAACGCCGACAGCCATAGCGCGAGGTTATAATAAACAAATAAATAAACTACAACGCCCTAATCAATGAATAAAAACTCAACGCCTCAATTCTAACCAATAATTAATTATCAATAATCAATTAACAATAATTAATAACTAATCGTCAAGAACCAACATGTCCGGGGCTGTAGGGAGAGGGGCTGTAGGAGGTAGGGGCTGTAGGGGGGAGGACGTAATCAGCACTTGGGAAATGAGGTCAGGGCGTGAGGGGCGGGGGGAATAACGGTAAATCAAACTGATGTGGAAAGTAGGTCAATCACAATACTATCTCGTCGTGTGACGTAGTGGAGCGACGGGTCCAAGGGGCTACTAATTTATTCTTAATGTACCATCGTTCCGTGGTCCAAAGAAATAAACTACATAGCAAAGTTTTCTAGTCACCATGGTCGCTCTATTTGACCAACTACACAAAACACCCAACACCACCGGTCCCACACATTCAAACTTGAACAACCTGAGTTCCCAAGGCTCGCCACCAGAAGATACTAGCATCGGACATCCAGGAGAAAGTGATCTTCCTTACACGGGGTGCGTTGTGGATCAATGTTAAACCTTATGGGAGAAAATGGGCTGGAACTCTTAATTCAACCACTACTTATAGCTTAAAAATGGCGACCGGTGAATTTAAACCATGTGTTTGACCATGACGTAAACAAGTTATTTAGAATGATACAACCATGCAGTGGATAAACATATTTTATTCAGCTAAATATTTCTAAATAATATAAAATAATTTATTATATTTAAAAAAGGCAAGTATTTTCTCTTTTCCAAGTAAATACGATGCTTGTTTTAAAAGGTAGCAATGCATGTATGCACTATATTACATATAATAGATACAATTCCAAAACAAAGAATAAGTACTTTTAATTATGTTTAAAATATTGTTTCGAATTGGGTTAAAAGAAATTATTAAACGTAATGAAATAGTGTGAGGAAACTTAAGTTTACGTTACCTTATAGGTAAAATAAACCAAGTATTTATTTAAAAAACTTAACATTTATAACAAAACTGACCTTTTACAAGTTTCGACAACCCAAAAACTAAACAAATTATTTTTGAACTGCCATCCAGTTAAATTACTATCATGAATAGACTAATTGACATCACGAAATAATAATCCAATGAGTCCTAAAATACTCTGACTGGGATGATTCTACAGTGACGAAAAATAGGCCGCCATAACGTATTTTAATTTTTAGATTCTATTAGCTGAACAAAATATGATAGAAAGGTTAATTTAGCGTAAAAACACGAATTAAATTATTGATGACACGAATGATAAATATTATATGTTCATGATACATTTTTATAGTAATGTACTCTGTACAGACTGCTTGCTACTATATGGTAACGAGAATAAAATTTGATTAATAAGCTATTTTTGATTATTAAAATAGATGAGATCAATAAATTTTTAAAGCAAAAGTTGTGGAGGGATAAAAATTACATAGAGAACATCGTTAGCACATTTGTAGTTGGACATGGGAACCATAAATAGATACAACAATAATAAACAATATCACACGTGCGAGACAGCCTTTGGCCTGTTCCCAGCATTAAGTTTGTTTGGCGCCCAGTGAACACGTGCAAGTATGGACGCGTCACTAGAGTCAGGTGTTGCAGTTTTATTTTCTGTATATTACAACAGATTTTCCACTTGCTCTTCGGGTGTTCGGATTGTCGCGTGTGTTAATAGATCTGTGTGCGTTTTTGTGTTGAATACGTTACAATGGAATGTGAATTGAATGTTATTTGCAAGAGTAAATTTGAAAAGGGTGACAAGTGGGCCTAGAAAATATTAGATGAATTATTGTGCTACAAAAAGATAGAATTTATAATCTACTTGTGAAGCTGAATAAGAATTGTAGAAAGGATTACATTCAAAGGGTGAAAAACACGTGCTAGGAGGAATAGTTTAGCCAGTATCTTAGAGGGAATTCAAGATTTAATTTCTAGACAAAGTGTTTGTTTTGTGGGGAACTCACGGTTGTTAATAAGAAGCATCCGAATCGAAAACCAGTTTCCAGAGAGGCAATGGTTTTGAAGTTAAAGAATAACGTTGCAGTGTTGTGCGCAAAACGAGCCGACGATTGGGGACAAAAATTGTTATTCCAGAAATAAATGGTGTGATATATTTAGTTTCTGCAGAGGCACAGTATCACCGCGATTGCTATCATTTATTTAGTAGGCTTGGGTTTGTACCCCCATGTACCATAGGAATGCAAACCAAGCCTGATGCACTAGATGCAGCTAAATCAGAGGGATTTGCAAAATTGTGTAAGTACCTAGAAAGCCACGAAGACTGTCAGCACTAATGGGATGATCAACTAAAACAATTAAAAAAGATTTCCCCATATAATAAGTTCCACACAGGTAGACGCCTGAAAATAATTAGAAGATCGCTGGGGAGATTCTGTGGTATTTTGTCCCTCCGGGGGAAAACTAGGTTTGGTCATTTGTTTCCGTGGTCTTGCTTCTCGTATTTTTAATGATGACTGGTATGAGTACCACCTCAAAAGCCAAAGGGATGAAAGAAAGAGAATTGTTGAGGTATCCGTAATTATTATCAGAGAGGACATTTGCTCACACTGGTACGATTGGGACACATACCCAAGCACCGAGGCGATGGCTGAGAGAGGATGTGAAACGATACCAGAAAACTGGCATAGCTTTCTTCGTGAGGTGATGAGGCTGAAAAGAGGAAAATAATGTGCTTCTATATAACGAGTTGCCAATTCGATCAGTGCTGCAGCTAGACTGAAGAGTTTCATGTCTCCATTACAGGTTGGTATTAGTGTTTTACTGCACAGGAAGTTTTGATCTCCCACCTTAATTGATATACTTGCCAGTATCCGTGTCAGTGCAGGCTTCAGAGAGATTATAAAGTAAGAGTCGTCTGCTACAGTGTTTGTGCCAGCAAGCGTGGGAGAAAGCGCATATGTGCAGTTTGTTTTCAACAGGGCTGACCAAAATGTACACACAATGGATGGGCATGACACCTTTCACGCTATGAGAGGTTGTAACGCCAGAACATCAATTGCACTCTACGCCTGCGGTTCCTCGACCAACTACTGAAGTAGGGGACTTTGTAGCTTGAAGATATTGACATACGACTTTAAAAATAAACGTGGACTAAACTTGATTACTTTGAAGGATGTTTCTTCATGGCAAATTGATGGAGGGTATTCAGCAAAGGCCCACTACCTTGATCTACTGTGGATAACAGGACCTCAATGCAGTGCCAATTCCTATCCTTCTTGGGGCGGATTTATGGAGGCGTCAATGGAGACTGAACCTCACCTCTATTAGACTTTAGCGGCTCTTCCTTTGACCTTCGCAAACTTGGCTCTTACTAGTTTGATGACGATATACACTTGTCTTCACTGTGCCGCTGAGGAGTGTGTAAAGCAGAGTCAGAAGTTACTTTAGAACAACCATTGTACAATGAAGCTTTAAATATTCTGTCTTCTACATACAAGGATAATCCTCTTAACCATGTTATGATTTGACTAGTTAGTTCCTACCTCCTTTTAATATACTATTTGGGAGGTGTTGGCTATCTCATGGAAGGTAGTGCCATTGAAGAATTATGGGAGCAAGTATATGCTAGAAATAATGTAAAGCATATAATCACAGGGCATGCCTATTCCAGGGCTGTGCGAGTCTATTCATTAACACAGCTGACTATATCTACAATTTAACTAGATATACTTTTAGAAGAAAACCTTCAGAAGAAATTGTTGAAGTACAGCGGCAATTTGAAGATCTGTTGTGTAATGAAACCTCAATTGCAAGTGCTGTGACCTCTTCTTCAGTAGTTCCTATCATATCTCTACTATAAAAAAATACTAAAAAAGGAATATATAAATAGCCGCACTACAATATTTTGAATAAGTTCAAATAATGTCCATGCTTACACTTGCCGAGAGAACTGATGATTAGTTCTTGCACCTGCATGTGTGCAGTGTATGCTACCACACTTGCATGAGCCAAGTCATATTCATTACACCAAATCAGCTCATGTGTATCTTCAAAGCATGATGCAGTTGAATGAACCCGTATCAACAATGATTGATTTTGAGAGGTTTGTTAAAGAAGGATGTTTTTACGGTACACAGAACCAACAAGATTTGGAGTGGTACCTGGACCAGCATGGTCATCGAGCATATGCTTATGAGATCACAGAAGGTTTAAAGAGGATAGACCTATGGTTGAATGTGACAGCTCCCTCCTTGTCTTCTTGCTGGGTGAATTCAATGCCTGCCTCAACGATGGCCTGGACAAGAAAATATACAAACTTTACGTTATTACAAGAACAAAGCGGCCAATAAGCGCCAAGTTGGATCTGTCAGTCCTCCCACCAACATCTGTTACAGCAAGACAGCATAGCCCGCGAGATTTCCACCAGGTTCAGACATGGCTTGGCGTGGCTCTTCCCCGAACTTCATGGGGTTGGGAAACTAAAGATGGCTACCTTTCACCAGTATCAACCACATTACCACCTTGCCCAGAGTGTCTGCTTCTACTTATATTTTGTAATTGCAAATTCAACTGTAAACGTAATTGTGAATATAGCCTTGTTATTAGCACCGCGTCTCACTGCCCGTTCGGGTTATACGCACTTACGCTAATGTGTACTGGTAGTGGTGATTGTGAGATGAAATGGAGGACCTACAGTTTAACGTGGATTCCGAACCACGGTGGAGGCCTGGCATTCCCCACATTCAAAAGGTGTCTTGTCAGAGGTGAAGGAAGGGTTTTATATTCAGATAAATCTGTACCGGGACCGAGGATTGAACCCCGGACCCCAGCACAGAAGTCCAACAACTTACCCATAGACCATCAGGTCACCGACTTTAACATACTGAAGGGAACACGCCAACATGTGCCCAGCCTAGGCTTGCGTACATCATTCATCAAAAACTCCCCACTACTTCCCCAATGGCGCCATTATCTTGGGGGAAATTCAATGATGCCCTGATCTGCAAGAGTTTTGTTTGAAGGTTTTTGCTCAGCAATTTAAATGTCACGATTTTAATAAAAACTAGAAAAAGTTATTTTGGTTTTAATATTTTCCTTGATTAATTACTTGTATATTAAAACTTATAATTGATTGGATGTGTGTGCTTTTTGGGTGGGAGGATACATGCCCTTGTGCTTTTTATGACAAGCCACCACTGTTATTTATATATAGTTCTCAACCCGAAGGTTTGTTAGATCCTCAACAGATACACATGTCAGCTGTTAAAGAAAGCCTAGACAGCACTGAAGCGGTGAACTAGGTAAATGTTTAAAGATGATCCAGGTTGCATGCAGCGTTTAGTCCTCAATTTGTAAAATAGTGTTTTCATTATCACTTCATCATGTTATGCTTTTAATTTTGTATGTCTATCATAGAGGTATAGACAATATAGCTAACTTTGTACATTGTACACATTTATATTCATTGTAAGCATTTTTATCCATTGTAAAATACATTATAACAAGTGTTTCAAATTTAGTTTGTAATTACTTAAAGTTGTGCAATTTTTATGGACTTTCACTTTAATATTCGTGTATTTTAGGCTTTTATGGTTATATAAACATTCGTTATACAATTTATCTAGTTATAGTTCTGAATACATGCGTAATTAACGTGTCAAATTCAGTGTTCTCTATAATACATCATTGTAGGCTCTGACGTCATAACCCCACAATGGTATACTGCGAGTACTCGTTATATCTAGGTTATTCTACTGACACCTTTGAAACGTAAGAACACTACCTTTAAAACAGAATTTTATATCCTTTAGTGTAAATGTGTTCTCAGTCAAGGGGGTAAATTAAAAAAATCACTAGACACACGTTTTTGCACAAGAACATTGATAGAAACCGTTAAATCTGTCCCTTCACTAGAAAGCATATGACAAACTTTAGCGTCACGATTTGGTCCGTTAAGGGTGTGTGCTTATGTTCATTCAGAATAGGGCTGTATCCGAATAGCCTACTTATGCGGCGTCGCGTTGATAGCTGCATTGGCAATCACGTGACCAAGTGTAGATCTGTCCGAATAGTCGCGGAGTAGACCGATGCAGTTTTCTTGAGGTCTTGGTAACCATGGATACGAAAGCAACGAGCCATGTGGCGATGGTGCGGTGTTTGACTGGCAATTGTTTTAGTATTATCGTTTCGTCTGTTGAGCATTGACTTAGACAAATTATTCGGTAGGAAGCAGCGCTGTGGGCCCAAGTGTGTTGCCGTTCGAATATTTTGATGCATTCTTCACTATGAAAACCGCGAGAAGTGTAAAATTATCAAGACTACATCAAGTCTGGTGTACTTGACTATTCGGATACAGCCTAGTATAAAGATCACTGGTTGCTCTTTATTGTCTAATTATGAACTAAATATTTATTTGTAGCGATTTGCTATGAGATGCTTAGGAACTAATTCTCGATCTTACTGATATCTACTAGAAGTTTTGGAATTTAACTTTCGCTTAGTAACTTTCATTTTTCATATGTTGGCTAAAAACGGTTGGTTTATTGAGACTTTGGCGGTCTTCTGATAGCTATTGTATATTGTATAATAATTGAAGTTTGTTCTATGTTTCTCTTTGTGTGAAGCTTAAAACTTATTGATAAATATGATGTCCTTAGCTCCCAAAAAGGATGGTGGTCCTAATATCAAGTTCTTTGAATCTCCGGAAACTATATCATTATTTGATGGAATTAAGGCATGGCTACAAAAGAACTGCAAAAAGGTAACTAAAGATTTAACTAATGTTATAGATGCCGGTTATTTTGAACGGCTGATATGATAGACGCCTATAACATTATTTTTGTGTCAAAAATAATATTAATAAGCGCTGATGTTAAAAAATGTTATTTTGTGTCATTTTAAATCGAGTTTCACTTTAGTTAAACAAAAAAAAGTTATTGAATAAATAAGTTAATGGTTATTATTTATGTTAACCTAACCTAAACCAATAATTTTTTAGGGGGTAGTAGGCATATACAATATCGCGCATTTAAGGGTACTACATAGGCAGGTCGTCACCTTTTGAGAGTAAATAAAATATCACCTCTTCTCTTTACATATCTTTATTTCGGTGAGTTCGTAACAGATTAGTCTGGCTTGATACACAACCAATCTACCCAAACTACCAAATTTAGACAGTGATCGAGTTGTTTAAAAGAAATAAGAACATTACTATTTCAAGTTACTCTTGTATATAAAATCATGATTTACGTTCATATACATAAAATAATTAAGTTAGGTACTTACATTCATGTACATGAATTAATTAGGTGCTTATAACTTTATTTTTTAGCTTTGTATCTAAATATTACAATTTTTAGGATAATTTTCCACAACCATCTAACTACCTGTTAAGGATTATTTGCATGTGCACTAATTAATACGCTAATGTGTTATATAATAGCGCAGTTTAATTTTAAAGGAATTGTACTTTCATTAACGTGGAGAGAGTGGAAATCGACCATTCAGGACAAAATCCCCCTCTACACATCAGACCGGAATTCGAACCTTAACCTCCATGTTATTGGCAACCAATTCTATTGTTAGATCATTCTACCCTTTGGGTGAATCCCAACCGGACAGTATCTTGAACTCTTAATATTTAGATTCAACATCTTATAAAACCATAATTGCCCTCTCCAGTGGGGACGTGAACAAAATAATATCCCTCGTCTAGTCTAGTTTACCGGTGAGGGGTGGGTCGGGGCTGGAATTCCAGTCGTGGGTTCTGAGAANTCTGAGAATGTTTGCCTTCAAGGATCTTCCACTCTTTACATAAATGAGGGTACAAGACATCTGATTGATAATTTCCTCTTTCTTCCCCTTCAGTGTAATTATTGTATTATTAGGGAACTCAACATTATTTAAAGGTAAAACTAGCAGCACCTAAATGTGTAACAGTTGCATGACAATTATATCTTTTTTTCTATTTTAAAGTTAAGTTATGGTGAACATGTTTATTGTATAGAACATTTAGCTGCTATTGGTGGTACAATAGTTTGATTTCTAGTTGGTGTAGTTAAAACTATTATATGGTAACTTTACAACCTGTCTTTATAAATAATATTAGATAAACTGGTTTAGGTAAGCGTGACCTTTCAATTACTTATTAGTTTACCCATCCATAATTATGAAATATGCTTGTGTTTTGATTTATTTAAATGTTTACATTTATAGCTTAGTTTGTATGTTTCTAAATATTCCTAAACCAACAAAAATATATTACAATAGCTATCAATAAGCTTGTGTGGATATAGTTTATACATAAGTTATATAAAAAATTATATTTATTTGTTGCTGTGTGATTAAAACAGCTTTCACTTTATATTTACCATCGAGTAAAATGTGTTAGTTTCAATCTCTACGTGAAGAGCCTAAACAAGGGAAGTAGTGTTCATGGGTAGTAAGACGCGGTGCTAATAATAATAAGTAGAGTTCAATATGTTTTACAACCAAATAAAGTTGAAGTAAATATAGATTTAGAATTATAGTTAGGCAAGGAATGTCCACTATAGGTGTCAAACTAATACGTTTGTATTTGAAAGCCTTCATGTGATTGGCCCTGTTGATTGTGCAAAGAGACGAAACAGAAACACTAGACTATAAACACTTCATAGATCAAGTTGCCTCAGTAAAAACAAGGAAAGTACATTGATTGTTTTCTTATGTTAGACCTCTCATGTTCATTTAACGTTTATTAAGTAATGAAGGGAAATTATGGTCCCTAATGTTGACAATATGATGAAAAACAAACTGAAGGGAAATATTCTTATCTATCTAATAATCTAATCTATACTCCACCAAGGAGTAAAACAAAGTTTAAGCTATGCACAATCCAATTAAGATGTTTTCCTATTGGTGGCTGGCCATAATTTAAAATATTTGTATTCTCTAAAAGGTGTCCCTTATTGGCAACCCTCAATCATATCTGGAATCAAACTATCCATCTACGATCTGATTAATCGAGACTCCATTTCACTTTTCCAGAAGATGTCATCCCTCTCAAATTTCGTGAAGGACATTTCTTTTCTTGTCCAGACAACACAGTAACACCACCGTCTTTCAGTAATGTGTAATTGTCCTTGCACTTGGTAATAGTAACTATATTTTTTTTATATATATATCATTTCCTCATAATGTGCAACACTTGATTTTTTGGAATTGTATGGCTTCATTTGGTGCAATATCTTTGGCCGATGCAAGGCACTTAATTTCGACGATAGCATCATCACCTATAAATCCATCGGGAGAGGCTGCAATAAATGATATATTTGTGTCGACTACCAGCCCCACCCTCTCAACCTTTACTCCAAGAACTCCTTCCAAGGCTTCTCTTGCCAAAGGTTCTTGTTAGCACCATATCGAGTTCTGTCACCTCCAAAGAATGTTCCAAAGGTTCTTGTTCAGCACCATATCGAGTCCTGTCACCTCCAAAGAATGTTCCAAGGCT
>CABFOV010012384.1:0-11580 GCA_902141375.1 Timema poppense | reverse complement strand
CTGTTATTGTTGTCAGCACACATGTTCTATTTGTTTACAACACCTCGCAATACTCGTTTTGTCATCCACAATCCACAACACAACAATGTTAAACAAACTCGCCTCTCAATTTAGGCCGTGAGATTACATTGTTATAACTATTTTTAGTTCAGGCATAAAATAGAATATTTTACTTTTATAGATAGTTTCAGTTTCTGTCAAGTATGATTTACAAAATGTTCAATCGACACCCCCAATTCAAATTCTGTCACTTGCACACACATTCACACATTCACACTCATATGTTACTGTTAACATATGACAAAATGATGTAACCTTTTTATAGTTAGATTATTATTATCATTGTTTTAGCGCAGCAACTAATTACCTGTACAGGTTATACACACACTATGTACTAATTACACCAATAAGTTAGGGACGAGGAAGAATGTAGTTATAGGAAGTGCACCCGCACTTGCACAAATGGAGAGTGGAAAACAATTTTTTTAAAAAACACCTTGATACACAGATTGAGATTCAAACCCCAATCTCCCTAGTCCTACACAAGTGGCACCTTAGACCATGTGGCCACCGAAGCAGTTTACAGTTATTACATTCAGTCTAAGACTATAATCATTTTATATGAGTGTTTAGCGAGAGATGAGGGAGAACGATAAAGAATTGAGCCCAAATCACAACAAACAAGGGATGGAAAAATAACCCTGAGCTAAATCAAATTTGGTAAAAATTCTGTGAATGAAAGTTAAATTTATTCATAACTTTTGATACAAATTACACATCTTTTAGTTTAAAAGAATTAAATATTTGCTGCAATTATAATTATATATTTCACATAAGTTCTACTCAGAAATATGTTTTTGTTCAGTGATAATATGCTTATTAATTTAAAATGAATGTTGAATAAATTCAGATTCAAATTGTTACTCTTAATATTAAATTATTAATTTGTTAAGAAAAATGTTGAGTAAAATGCAACGACTTTATATAAAGTAATTTAACACTAATTTTTAGAGTATATTAGTTAAAACTGCCTAATTCTTTATGTTGTTACCCCAACAAGGTTCCCCAGTGTGTTTATTTCTTTGGATCAATATCCGACCTTCCAATTCCCCCTTATCTTAACTCAAGCTCTGGTCCACTCCCCGTGACTCTTTGTCGAGCCATTCCCTTCCCCCTCCACGCCGAGCTCTGCCCAACTCAGCTCCACCCATGTGTCTCCTCCCAACACCCGATAGTCTACACCCAACGTTCTGAGCAGAGAAAGAAAGATCATTCCGGAGTACCTCCCCAGCTGGAAACCACTCCTACCCAACACCCCGAGTATTACACTACCTCCTTCACAGACCCTAGTCAAACTCCCAAGAGATCTATCCCGACCACCTACATCACTTCTACCACCAGGATCAACCTTGTCCTTCCCCCCTCCACGACTACCATCTTCTTTTAACGTCACTCGAACCACCAGAAAGTGGCACGACTCCTTTCGCCAACCGAGTCACCTGTGCCACTTTTTTTCCTCCAAGGTCAAGTTATCACCTCCAAATGATCAACACTCCTCCCCGGTCCTACTAATTATCCCCTAACTATCAGTCCTGTATACCAGAATTAGAAATGAGGAACCACGGGTCCAACGTCTGGAAAGGGTGAACCTTCTTCCGGTCAAGAAGACACCTGAGGTCATCCGAAAATTGACTGAGTTGTTCTAGCAGCATAGGAGGAACAATAAAAGTTTCTCCCACACTTTAACAACCGGAGCAATGCCACAGTAACGAGGCTTGATGTTAGTGTTCTGTGGTCCACTTACCTGCCGACCTTCCTGCATGCTTGATGTTAGTGTTCTGTGGACAACTTACCTGCCGACCTTCCTGCATGCTTGATGTTAGTGTTCTGTGGACAACTTACCTGCCGACCTTCCTGCATGCTTGAAGCGACAGCCTTGTCTTGAACAGTTGTTACCATAACGACAAGGCTTGATGTTAGTGTTCTGTGGACAACTTTGATCCACAACTTTCTGCACCACATGATCCATTTGGGTTTGCCAGAACTTCTTGTCCTAAAAACAAACGTTTGAACTTTAAATACGAGCTTTCACTAGAACAGTCGGTTTGTCCATGTTCAGAGTAAACGGTTGTTCTTGGTTGGCTGTCCATAGATTATTTTAGTACTGCTCCTTACTAGCTATTCAGGTTGTACACATATGTACTAATTAGGCTAATGCGCTAGGAATGAGGAAGGTTGCATTTATAAAAAAAATTACCCGCATTTGTGTAAAGGAATAGTGTAAAATCATTTAGGGAAAACCACCCCTTGGTAAACCTGCCCAGAATCCGGATCTCTCATTTCTCCACCAAATCTGGCGTTATATTTATATTTGGAGCTGTCATAAATGCCATTAAATATCTCAGCTATGTTTAACTAAATTCTCATCGAGTTTATTTAATGATGATGATGATTATGCTGGGTGAAAGAATTATCTTGCTAGTAGATATGAATGGAGAGAATTTAGAGTGTGTTAAAAAGGAATGGTGATGAGTTAGTGAGTCTGTGTTTAGAAAAGGTATTATTTGTATCAAACACAAAGATTTTCACTTGTATGGATGGCAAAGGGGTGATTCGAGAACCAGGACAGTGTGAATGAGAGAGTGCTTGAAGATGTCGTATTAACCGCTCAGAGTGAAAGTGACTTGCAGAATACATTAACTAGTTTGAATGTGGTGAGAGGCAGAATGAATCTTTGTATAAATATCTCCAAAACTAAGTTGATAGTTTCAACATCAGATCAGATCAGGAAATGATTATCAGCTTAGTATAAATGGAAAACTCTTAGATCAAGTGAATGATTTTGTGTATCTAGAATAAGAGATGATATCCATATAAATGGCAACCCTAACATAGCGCTATCACCAGTGTTACCACATTTGAAAATTATACTGCATGAGTGTTAAACTTCTATGCTGGCGGCCGGGGTTCAATCCTCGGTCCCGGCATATATTTATCTGATTACCAAACCCTTCCTTCACCTCTGACAAGACATCTTGTGAATGTNATTTATCTGATTACCAAACCCTTCCTTCACCTCTGACAAGACATCTTGTGAATGTGAGGAATGCCAGGCCTCCACCGTGGTTCGGATTCCACGTTAAACTGTAGGTCCTCCATTTCATCTCACAATCACCCTACCATTACAAATTAGCGTAAGTGTGTATAACCCAAACGGGTAGTAAGACGCGGCGCTAATAATAATATACTGCATGATGCGATATTCAGAAAATTACAAATAAATTGTGTTTATTTAAAAAAAAATCAAATTTGTGTTATCATGTGAACTGAGTAAGATTCACATAACAATTGGTGTTATTCCAAATGCAAATTTTGCATGTTCCTAATAATTACTTATAGTACTAGGGTCCAAAATTAATCTAATGTTTTTTTATAATGTTTAATTACTTTTATTTAACATCGTAACCAAGTCGATTCACAGAGAGAATAGTCATACTTATATTGCTAAATGACTATATAAATAATTTATTTAACTGAGCTTTCAATATATATATATATAATGTATTTTAAAAGTTGATTCACAAAATATTAGACTGCTTTGAATTTCCTTTATTTATGGACGCACCCTATCGCACAGCTCAAAACTTGAAAATATTGAGAGCTTAAGTTAAAAATGGTGAAATATTCCAAACCTTCCCATGGCTAGTACAGTAAAACCCCTTGAGGTCAAATATTGCTAATCCAAAAACAATTTTCAGAAAACAATGACACTAAATCCTGGCGAAAAGAATAATCTTTTATCGATAAAAAAACTCAAAATTAAAAGTGAATTGTGATAAACAGTGACAATGAATGTTTAATATTTACAATTAAAATTGAAGATCTAGTTTTTCTTTAACTAGGAATAACTTAAGTAGAATATAAAGATTAGGGATGGGACCCTCGATTACTTAAGGGTGTTCAAAATTTAAGGATTTCAGACTCAAATCTTTTTCTTTCTTTCAATTTTGCAAGGGAGTTTTATTTTAGAGCTCTAATACTGCTTATTGGTAGTTCAGAACCAATTATAATTATGGGATGAACTCAACAACCAGACCCCAGAGCATAAATTTAAAAATTAGTGGATTACAAGTAAAAATGTTAACATTTAGTTACTTGCATTTTATATTTATATTTCCATTTATGTTCATATTTTTTTCCAAGATTTGGATTCGAATTTGATAATCGAGATTTAAAAGTAAATCGGTACATTTGGCCCGTTATAGTAAAAATACATTAAAAATGTAAAACTGCAGTACATATCTATAAAACAGTTAAATAAATGTAAATTATGAATGTACAAACACTGTTTCCCCCCAGATCTGTTCGTATTACCGTGTTTAATCCAAGTTCCCGCTAATCCAGACTCAATCAGTTTGGATTCACGAGGGTCACAGAGCTCTGGCCCAGCATCAATACCTGAAGACTGTCCAATCCGCAGTTGATCGCCAAGATATTTGGTAGAGCCTTTAGTTTCCTCGACTGTAACGTAGGTTGGTACTTGTCACAGAAGTCGCACCAAGCGGGAGTGGTTTGTTCCGGACAGAGACTCTTCAAGAGTATGTCATCAAAGTTATATTCACTTTTGCCTAAAACAATTCACGAGATATATAATAGCAAGCGCATGATTCAACATCTAAGTGTATTGTGAAACTCATTCAAAGATCAGCTATATAGTGTTTTGAGTCAAAGTAGCCAACCGTCAGTAGGGGAGATAGCCAACACATCTAGCTGAGGGATACTGGCATAGGAATTGTCATTATCAAAACTAACAGACACACAAACAAAATTTGTTAAAATAATTTTTATTGCCACAGGCTGATGTCCGTCATGATGTCATTTTTGTTAGGACTACAGCAACAATAGTCAGTTAGTCATTCGTATACAGTGAAACTTCGTTTTTAAAATGTGTTTCAGTGTCTTAGTTATTATTATTATTAGCACCGCGTCTAACTACCCGTTCGGGTTATACGCGCTTACACTAATGTGTAATGGTAGGGTGATTGTGAGATGAAATGGAGGACCTACAGTTTAACGTGGAATCCGAACCACGGTGGAGGCATGACATTCCCCACATTCACAAGATGTCTTGTCAGAGGTGAAGGAAGGGTTTGGTTATCAGATAAATCTGTGCCGGGACCGAGGATTGAACCCCGGCCGCCAGCATAGAAGTCTGACACCTCACCCCTAGACCGCCAGGTCACCAGTGTCTTAGTTGTTTATCCAGACAATTTATACTCCAGTATATAAATACCCAATCACACCATTAAGGGGTAGCCAAGAAACTGTGTAAATAACTCAAAAAATATCAACGTAATACTTAATCCATCCTAACTTTCTTCACTTCCCTATCCTGACATACTCCCTTCACTCCAACAATATCCATACATTGCGTCATACACGATATTTTATTGTTAAAACTCTTAATATTTCTCTTTTTCACACACTCATCTACAGCAGTTAGCCATGTCTTACATGGCCTGCCCCTTGCTTCAGCTCCACACATGCTATCTTCATATACAAGGTACGTCCAGAAAGTAAGAGTACTGGTTGCCCTCTCATGCTGTGATAATTTTTTTTCCAAGGTTGGCAACACTGAGTGGAAGTGGGGTTTCTTCTGAACACAACGAGCACAGGCGGACCTCGTTAGTATGAAAACTTGCCTTGTAGTGTCCGTTTGTGTGAAGTGTGTCGATAAGAAATCCCGCCAAGTGCGAGGTGCGCGCTGTCATCAGGTTCCTTCTCGCTGAAGGAAAAACACCGACTTAAATGTTTTCACGGATAAAAACTGTTTATGGCGAAGGTGTTATGAACCAAACAAACGTGTTTAAGTGGTGTCGTGAGTTTAATGAAGGCAGAACAAATGTTCATGTTGATCAGAGGTGTGGAAGACCTTCCATTTTGACCAAAGAGTTGGTGCAAAAAATCGAGAAAACTGTTCGTTAAGACCACCGATTGACAGTGGATGAAATTTCTGCGATGTTTCCATAACTCTCCAGATCTCTTTTACACAAAACAATTACGAACCACCCCGCATACTCACCTGACTTGGTGCATTCAAACTTTCATCTTTTCACCTCCCTCAAGACTCACATGGGTGGAAAAAAAAATTTCAACTGACGAGGAGGTGAAACAAGAGGTCTTGAACTGGAAGAATGAGATGGCAGGAGAATTCCTTGAGGAGGGCATCAGAAAACTTGTGCCACGGCTCACAGCCTGCCTAGAACGGGAAGGAGACTACGTGGAGAAATAACTGACATACATACCAACCAAATCCTGTAATTTTGTTTTAAATACAATTTTATTTTTAATATAGAAAAATCGAGTACTCTTACTTTCTGGACGTGCCTCGTATTTGCTTTTTCGCTCAATCCACTCTCATCCTCTCAACATGCCCAAACTAACGTGAGACTGTTATTTCACAACTACCTTCTGGAGTCCTTTTCAAACCCCTCTCTTCAGCACCCATCCCTCACTGACTCGGACCAGTATCACCCGGTTAATTATGCCGGCTATCTCCTTCCTAATTTAAAACATGACTTTACCCAGTGCTTTATTCCAAACAATCTGTTGTGATTAAAAATTAACTGTAGAAACACAGAATTAATAAGAACTAGCAAATAACCAAAATTAGTAAAACCTTGTACTAAAAAAAGAAAAGAACTAAAATCAAAATGTGTACAATACTTGTAAGCTTTATAATAAATTTCCCCAAGTTTTTGCAGCATCCCCCAAATATAAGTGTGTTACCCTAGAACCCTCCCTATCGCTTTTGAGAAATTATTTTATAAGGATAGATGTAAATATAAAATTACCTGAAGTCGTATTGGGATAGACGAGGTTACAAAGCAACTGCACCGATTCTTTGCTCACTTCTCGACAACATTTCAAACACTTGTGCACGTGAATCTGTTTGATTCCAAACAACTGGCTGATGTCCGTGTCTTCGTCCAGAACTTCCCCCGCCGTATCGGCCTTCCCTTCCCTCCAACCATTTCCTTTTGAAACAAAGAATATTTACACAGATTTCTAAGCATATTAGTAAGGTATAGTCTCCCATTAGGATGCTTACAGCCAACTAAACATACCCCAACTTTCTTGCGGATAGACATTCAGTGCCTGACCGCTTTGCCATAATAGATATAGTCATAAGTATATGTCACTTTTGTTAGATATTATCAATAACTATAAAATGTAATCAATGTTGACAGAAAAAAAAATGTTTGTATTTCCTAAAAGGTGCTCTAAATGTCAATTAGTAAGAAAATCAAGGTATACACAAATTCAGTCCTAGCCCAGATAAAAACCAACTAAATAGATTGGTATAGTATGATTTTGGTAGGAAGAACAGTAGAATTTAGTGACTAATGTTAATTAAATTATTTTAATATATTCATACATATATCTGCAGCCGTCACTTTTGGTATATATTATCAATACTTGTAAAATAACACAAAAAATATAAAGAAATGTTCGCATTGTTGGCCGCAAAGAGAAATGTTTGAATTATCTCTACTGTTCTTCCAACCAAAATCAGGGTTTACCTTACTGTCATATTTGTTGGTGTATCGTTTTTACACCTTCCATCAACATATCTATGAGATGCGCATATTTGCTTTAGGGGGAATGTTAGTTGAGCGACATTTCATGACCATGCTTGAAGACTACATAAGTGAGTATCCTGTTAACAGTGAAATACGGCGAAAGAAAATGGATGATCTGAAACGTAATTTGCGATCCAGTTCTAAACCTGTCAACAGAGCAAAAGTAACTACCATTGCTTCTTTTAAAATTGCAAATATCTTGATTAAGAAGAAGATGGTAATATGATAAGAGAGTGCCTAGTTGCGACAGGAGATACAATTTGTTTAACAAATTTATAAACAAATACGAAATATTCAAAGCGATAACTACGGAGGTCAAATTATCTCGAATCACTGTCACAAGGAGAGTGGAATCTATGTCTCAAGAAAATGATCAACAACCGAGGCAAAATCTTGAAATATGTGAGTTTTTTTAGCATTCAACGAGATGAGTCAACAGATGTCAGTGATATTTCCCAGTTACTTGTGTTTGTCAGGATGGTCTTCAAAGATGTTGGAATAAAGGGGTAGATATTGATACCATCACCGTCACATGGGACGACTATAGGGGAACACATACTTACATTTTGTATACTTTATACTTTCCCGTTGGAAAACTTGTGTCGAACACCACAGACGGTTGCAATGTCCGGTGAAAATATTGGCTCAATTGGCCTTTGCAGAAAACCTTCTTACTTCCCGGACTTTTTACTTGCCACTGTGTCATTCATCAGCAAGTCCTCAGTAGAAAAGTTATCGATTTTCAACATGTTATGAGTGTTATGAGCTAAGTCTGTGCTGGGGCCCTTCAGCATAGGATCTTTACACAATTATTAGAGCAAGTTTCTGCACACTATGGCGATTTGATAGTACAAAGAGAAATCCGTTGGTTGAATAGAAGTAAAGTTTTATTCAGGCTCCAAGAGCTGCTTCCAGTAATTGTGGGGTTCCTTGAGGAAAGAGGCGACTTACCCCCCCTCATTTAAAAGATCCTCGGTGTATTTGGGATCTTGGTTTCCTCACTGATCTTACATCTAGACTAAATGACGTGAATACTGAGCTCCAAGGAGAAAACTAGACCATAATTACAATGATAGGTACCATTGATTCTTCAAGTCTAAGTTACAGTTATGGAAAAGTCAGCTTTCTAAAGGTGTGCGCATACAGCTTCCAATAATAATATCTAATAATATTAAATTTGATGGATCTGTGTTGTACAGTCAGTGCATTGATAAATTCTCACAGGAATTTGGAAGAGTATTTCAAGACTTTGAGCAAATGAGGCTCACTGTGTCTTTTGTTTCTAATCCATTCCAAAAGTGTGACATAAGGGAAAGTGCCGAAAATATTTCTTCTGTGTTCAAAGAAAATGTGGGTGAACTTAGAACTTGAGATTATAAATATACAAAGAGATCTCTCATTGAAAACTAAAGTGAATGATACCAACTTGTAGAATTTAGTCCTGCCTGACCAGTATCCTGTTCTAAAATGCATATCAATAGAGCTGAGTGCATGTTTTAGTTCTAACTACTTTTAAACCATGAAAATACTGAAATCAAAGTACAGGTCATCATTAACTGATAAACATTTGAATGACTGTATACACTCCAAACTATAATTAGCTGACTGAAAATATACTGTGCCAAGTATAGTATTAAACTCTGTTTGAGTGAGCTATTTTCAGAGCTGAAAATAAACATCTTGTGAAATTTTTTTTGAGCTTGATTGAATTTTGTATTGAAATGAACTTAGAAATTTTTTCGCCATTTTTGTATTGTTGTTTTGTACACTTTTATAATTAATTAACATTTTAATGGTAACCTGGTTAGTTTTCTTTAGTACACCCTGGCTGGCAGTCCGTGTTAATAATCCAGTTCAAAGGAAGAGATGTGAAGCACTTTAATGAAAACACTTTACTAACATTTATAAACTATCTAAACAATAGTAATACAACATTTTAAAGTGTGTTTCTAGTCTTATTAACAAATGTGTAGCAGCCATAGTCTCTGAACTTCAATGAACAGAAACAAAATTCTCAATATCATGCAATAATAATAATTAGCACCGCGTCTTACTACCCGTTCAGGTTATACGCTTCAAGTACTAATTACGCTAATGGATTAAGAATTGGGAAGGTTGAATTAGAGGAAATGAACCCGCATTTGCGTGGGGGGAGAGTGGAAAACCATTTAGGAAAAACCACCCCCAGTTCACCCGACCGAGATTCGAACCTCGATCTCCCCATCCTCAGCAGTCGAGCTCAACACGACAAGCACGTTAGCCAACTACGCCACCGAGGCGGGTAATATCATGTAGAGCATTGAATAGTTTTAAAATATACACCCGGTCTCCTTACGACCAAATAACCCCCCATCACTAACAAGCTTACTGGAGGTCACTCACTATATCTTAGTTGAAGACTAATTAATACATAATTAGGCTTAATCATGCACATTAAATAAATTATAATATAACCTTTTGTAATGTGATTTGATAAAACGAACATAAATACTGAAAGTAATAATAAAACAAGACATAAAAAGCCATGCTAATAGAAAACTAATGGACTAAGCACATATTTTTCCTTCACTTGATAATGAGATTAAGATTTGGATACCAACTATATACAAACAATAAAGTTGTTTACTCTATTGCTTAGAAAATATGCATAATAACAACATGCGGTTTTTTGTATTACATTAAACTTGTAAATTTAAAATGAACTATATTAATAAAAAAAGTTACAAGTTAATATTTACTTTTCTTACTTAACCTTGTGGTGAGTAAAAGAGAATCTATTGTCACTCTTAAAATGTTATTTTATAGTTTCCAGCTTGAAATAACGGTGATCTAAAACTGTTGTTGTTGTTGCAATTATAACGTAAGCCATTCATAATGTCAAAGAGTTTGTTAAACTTATAATAAAAATAGAGGATGACATTGTCTACAAAACAGGTCCTTATAGTTTTATTTGTAATCCTAACAGTTTTTGTACAACCTCGAAGTGAAACATTTAGTGCATGTCTAACATGTGTGAAGTTTCCCCTTCAATTATCTTCCTATCACGCCCAGGATACGTTAGGTTTGGGGGTATTTTAATATTTTCCGATAGTACAATCACCATGAGAAATGTAATAGATAGCGGCTAGCAGAAGATTTAACAACTCTCAAAAGTGACAATAAATCAACATATTATGGTCATTGCAGCTAATATGGTTTGGAAAATGGATACATGAGGTTTTATCTGCTAGCTTTTGCTATCTGTTAGTTACCTACACTCCTATGGTGAATTGACTATATTATACACCAGTTACTTAGAGAGGCGCCAAAAAGCAATACCGCCCGGGCGCGAGATTTACCTCGGGCCGCCCCTGACTCTATGGTATCAGGAACTAGAAACACTGTTACAGAAAAATTGATAAAAGAAAAACATATTTGTTCACCTAAGAGCATAAAAATCAAATTCATTTTCAAAAACCTGTATTAAAAACAGTGGTGTAGTCGTAAATTTATTTGGGACCCCCAACCGCTGTAAGCGAAAGGCTTGCACAAACATAAATGCCTCTATAAGATATTTGGAGCATTTTTTAATGCTTACTATGGCAGAAACTTAGTTAATGCACTTCCCCTAAAATTCCAGGAATTCACAGAGAACTGTAAATTTTATCAGAAAAATGTTTTAACATAATATTGATATAGAATCAATTAGTTAACTTGGAATTGCAAAGTATAAAACCTTATTACATAAATATTTTTCCACGAAAAGCAGTGCCAGAATGGTGTTTCCCCATGTTTCCGCTCCACTACACCCCTGATTAAAATGTGTGTGTGTGTGTGTATATATATATTTGTTTATATCTCAAAACTTATTGGTTTTATATTATTATTATTATTAGCACCGCGTCTCACTACCCGTTCGGGTTATACGCACTTACGCTAATGTGTAATGGTAGGGTGA
>CABFOV010012383.1:0-11581 GCA_902141375.1 Timema poppense | reverse complement strand
ATGTCTTGTCAGAGGTGAAGGAAGGGTTTGGTAATCAGATAAATCTTTGCCGGGACCGAGGATCGAACCCCGGCCGCCAACACAGAAGTCTGACACCTTACCCCTAGACCACAAGGTCACCCAATGTAAAATAACTTTTAAAGAGTGGCACTAGATTCTATTTTACTCACCACAAAATTATACTAATGTGTAAAATTTCATGTTAGTATCAAAAATTGAACGTTTGTTAAGTTTGACGGAAGGGGGAGTAGCGGGGCTTACAGAAAGATGGAAAGACAGATAATTCTAAAAAAAAGGGTGTTGGGAAAGAGAGGGATGGGTGCTTCCTATGTCAGAACCATCTAGGAGGAAACAACAAAACTTTTTCAACAGCTTGGACATTATTTAATTTGAAAATAGCAAATTTTGTAAAAATTATTGTACTATAAATATTCATCGTGTATGAAAGAACATTATCGTATTTTCTACATTAATATGATAACTTAAAAATTATATTCTTTTATTTAATTTTTTATTTATTTATTTTTTATTTAATCAAAATTACATCTTATTGTAACAAAATAAATATTAACTTATAACTTTTTTTTATTAATATAGTTTATTTTTTTAATTTTAAATTTACAAGTTTAATATAATACAAAAAACCGCATGTTGTTATTATGCATAGTTTCTGGGATATAGGCTCCACAACTTTATCGTTCTTATATAGTAGGTGTCCATTCTAATCTTAAGAGGTGCTGTATTTAAAATGCACTTTCTGAAAACATATCATTTGACAAGGTTAGTTTAACTACTAAGAGACAATTGTAACTAGCAATAACAATTTCAGATTGGAAATTCGGGAAATGCATGCTCTGACTCGATCAGTAAGTTGTTGACATCTCGCCTGCTGTCAAGGAGTGTGCCCCGTTTTGAAGGGGAGGAGGAATTACAGTAGCCCCATGGCTTCTTTGGTGCTGACTGACAGCTCACAGCTGACTTCTAACAGTCAACATTTAGGTATATACATACATTTTGACTGTCAGAAGTGACAGCTGATAAACACATGTTTTTTGAAGATCATATGGTCCGGTGTAGGGATACATAATTTGGTCTGGTAACTTTTCAAAGCCGTTATTTGTCAGCTGTGAGCTGTCACTCAGCATCAAAGAAGCCATGGGGCTACTGGAGATGAGACATTGTCAAGATCGAAATTGGGGGAGAGTGCTCCTGCGAGGGACAAACTTTGCTCGTGAGTATTGACGTCGGTTTAACACCTCGCAACGAGGACTTGCATACCTCAGAGGGGGTGAGTACGAGTTTTTTAAAGTGTGAAGTGCGATCAGACTGTAGACTACCTTAGACAAATTTAAAGACTATATGCGCGCAAGAGAGTGCGGGATGAACCAACATTTTCTGTTTGTCTATTAATCTTAAGAATATATATGTATTTAAAGAAAGTTTGCTATATATTTAACCTCGATCCTAATATACTTAATTATTTAGAGTATGAGCTGGATGTAGAGTGTAAACAGCCTTAATGTGAGGGTATGGCCTGGATAGAGAATGTAAGAGGGAATATATAATGGAACTATGCTTAATGTAAGAGAGTATGACATTCTAATGTGAGGGTATGGTCTGGATAGAGAATGTAAGAGGGAATATAGAATGTAACTATTCTTAATGTAAGATAATTTGACACGTATGAATAAGGAGCACTTAGAGCACGCGCACGAGTCTCACAGACGCCCCAACACCACACTGGGCGACCGAGCGTCGCTATTGGCGTGCCCTCTGGAGTCTACCTATTAGCGTGAGACAATCCACGGCCTCCCATTGGTGCCCCCAGACGCATCATACGTTGTATCAACATTTGATTATGACGTCACGATACCGGCTAAGCTAATTAGAGTGTCATACTCCCGTAAGCCTAAAAGTAAACTACTGACCTCAATATGCAATAATATGTTTGTAATTTTTAAATTTTCCTTTCTAGAAGAATACTACTATTGATTTTTCGGCCATGCTGGAAATAGGACTTGGGATCCCCGACAAAGTAGGTGGACTCACTACCAACTAAACTAAATGGTTGGACCAAAACTTAATTAAATAGCTTACCATTAAGAATTTAAATTGATAAGATTTTAACTTGAGAGACCAAATAGTAATAATTAATATTATAAAAAATAGGCTCGAACATATTTTTATTATTATTCAATTGAAACTCACCGACCCAGTTAGGTGTGTGCTAGCATGTTTAACGTTGGGAGTACCGGGTTTGATGTTCAACTGAGAGTAATAGAAGCGTTTATCCACGATATGTTTCCTTACACTTTATCAAGGTTACTTTATCATTCACTCTCCTCCTCCCATTTTTTAAAATCAAATTCAATAATTTAGTTATTTTACTGCCCATTGGCGCTACTAATTAAAACCATATCAAAAATTAAACTAGCATAAAACTGCCAAAAGTGCATTGTAATAATAATAAAGTCATAAATATACTCACAGTTTCGCAAAATGTTAACAATAAATAAAAAACTAGTATTATTATAAGCATATTTATACTATGAGTCAATACAACTCATAGCAGCACGCGATATCTAATTATTTTTATCACTTATTTTTATGGGCGTATTGTTTAATAATGCGTAATTTAAGAAGAAGAAAATTTCTCTTTCAAGGAAATGTTATTACACTTCAACGTTAAATTAAATGCAGCAGTAAAGAAAAATACTATCAATTACACTTGAAATATTTATACGAAATGTGTTAAACATTTAAAGTTTATTAGGTACAAATAATAAATTAGTGCGATAAAAACAGGGTGGTTCAGAAAGTGTTGTAGAATAGTACAACAGCTGAAAGAATGAATTGAGATGGAAGTCGTAGCAAGCTCACAAGAGACATTTCAAAAAGTGATACCAAGTTTTGAGAAACGCTTACAAAGTGTATAGCATACAATGGTGGTTATCTTAAGGACATTGTTTTTAAGAAATAACTTATTATTAGATCTCTCATCTTTTCTTATCATTTTGAGACTATTTGTTAATATATAGAAGTTAAATAAATAAAGATATCGCATTATAAAATGTGTCTATGTTTTCTCTACCATCCTTTATAATTGTTGTAATATTGGATAAGTATACCGGATTTTCAAATAACACTTTTATAATAAAAGAAAACAATTAAACCTCTATCGTTTTAATCAGGGTTACAGTAAAAAGAGCTATGTATGTATGTATGTATGTATTTATTTATTTAGCACCACGTCTTACTACCCGTTCGGACTATACGCTTGGGTACTAATTACGCTAATGGATTTGGAATTGTAACTGTTGAATTTAGAGGAATTTAACCTGCATTAGCGTGGAAGGAGAGTGGAAAACAATTTAGGAAAAACCAACCCAGATCAGCCGACTAAGATTCGAACCTCGATTCCCCCGTCCTCGGCAGTTTGATATAACACAAAACTAGCGCGTTAGCCAACTATGCCACCGAAGCAGGTAAAAAGACTGTGTAAATTACTGAAAATTATGAGAATTAATGAATTAAGAACAACATTATTAGGATGTTGAGCCGTCTTCTAAATCCTAGTAAGAATAATTAGGACTTGTATTTTTACCTTTTGAAGTAACGGCGTATAACATGAAAACACACGGAAGTACAAAAAGAATCAAATCAAAAATCATTTTTAGGAAAAAAAATGAACACACGAATAGACACGAGTAAATTACCAGATGATATTAGCAACAAACAGGTATTGGATTTAGCCGTTCATTTAAAAGTGTGTAAGAGAAATCATTAATCATTTTTTAAATACGCAACCCAACATGATAAAGTCGTCAAGGAAACCAAATAAAAGGTGGGAGATTGGGCGTAGTCTCACCAATGTTGTGTTGAAGAAAGAGAATATTAAGAAATTTCAGACAAAGTCTACCGGTTCTTCTCAAATTTTGTAAGTGCTAATTAAAGTCACTGTCAAACTACAATTGCCTATAATGGAATTTAAAATATGTATCAACATTTGGTTGGTGGAAAAGTGGGAAGCCATTTGGGGGGGAGGGGGGGGGGAGAATACATTGNGGGGGGGGGGGGGGGGGGGAGAATACATTGAGTACAGCAGGCCGGGATTCAAAGCTCACTACAACAACAACTCAAACTAGGTGAGCCTGACGTTTAGTCCACATGACCACTGATTTGGGGTAATATGAGGATTTGTATAGTTGAACATACAGTAAGTACAGGGCTCGAAGGGGATTTTGGAAAATACAAACTTTTTCTGTTAACATTAATTTAATTTTACTTTAATATTATTACTGTATCGGTATTAAAATTATCTATCAAAAGTGGCAGCTCCAGACTTTACATTTGGCAATAATAAAGTAATATAAGTATATTTTATAGCTTTATTACTTTATCCACGCATTTTCTTCAACTATAGCTCGTAAATGAGTACAATATTTGTAACAAATTTAGTTTTAAGTTCAAGTAGGCTACATAATTATATTATTTTAAGGTTGATTTTTTAAGTGAGTCTTTAATGTCCATAACGATAGTTTCAAGAGCTAGGTTGAATACAGATGAATACCTTTTCTTTTGCAATAGTTTGCATATTGAAATACAGTAGACCTTAATCGAGCACTATATTGTTTTTAAAAGTTGCTCTCATGAAAAGAAATACTCTATTAAGCCATAGAATCAATATGGCCTTGAATGAAGATCCTATCTTTCTTGAGTGATAAAAATCCATAGCACAGTTTCCTTCGGAAGGGAAGTAAAGCCGTCGGTACCGTGTCGATTGTGGCATGTTAAAGAACCATGGGGGGTATGGGAAAATAACTAGTAGGCCCTTTCACTCTCACTCATAGACATTCTCGTATTCTGATGCAATCAGTTGGTTCACAAAGTGTACCTTAAATACCTCAGATTAGTAAAATAAATAAGATCTTGCTATATATTTGACAAAAATAGGTTTATCTAAGGGTCAGGGGCCATTATTAAATTAAGCGGTTTTTTTTGTGGGGTCAGTATTTTATTAAGTTTTATCACGGAAGGGGGCAGAACCCATCTTATGTAAAGTTTTTTATTGATTTTTATCGCGAGGGAAAAAAACCAGAAAATTTTGAAATGCTTCATTTTCATTCATTAGTTAACTCCACTCTAATCAATCATTTTCACTGTTTTACAGAGATAATTGAAATATATGCTTCATATTTTGTACAAGGGTTATAAAACACATGAAAAATGACATTTAATTTTAATAATAATTAAAATAAATATGATTAAAATATAAATAATTAATAATATATATAATAATTATTGATAAAAAAATTGGTAACTATTTATCTCTCTTCAGATATTAAATATAAATAAAATTGTATTATCTAAACGTTGATTTTGAAATTTCATTTAACGTTTTATAACTTCGCAAGGATATCAAATTAAATGTTGGAGCAAAGAAGATGGAACTGTTGTGTTGCTTCCTACTACAACATTTGGCGGGAAGTAGAAGCTCCCAAATTAAATATAATATTATTATTACAAATAAGAATGAGTTGATTCCATACCAACAATAAAGTAACTGTATCTAAACTTTTATTGATAAGATTTTTGTGGAGTACACAAATAATGAAATCGAACAAAAAGTACATTATCATTTTTTTTACAAACATATTTAAACATAGAAAAAATGTCATTGTTTTCTAAAAGAAAAATAAATTATTCACATCAAAACGTGACTGAATAGAAGTTAGCGTAACTTAATAAATGAGCAAAGTAATTCTAATCTACCAACAGTTTTTCACAAAAAGTGAACGCACTTGAATTGAAAAGCGGAGCGATATTAATAGATATGTCAGGAAGCGGTCACGTGACAACATACTAGTAATAATAATACTAATAATAATAATCAATAACTATTCATTAAATATTAATATGCTAGAACGCAGTTAATTAATATTATTAATTATCCTAATTATTATTAATTAATCATAATACTATAATTAATTACTATAGTATTATATTTTTATTATCAGAATAATATTACCGTCTGTTAGTGAGCAAATAATTTATTACTTAGTTAATATTTATCATTATTATTATTATTATTATTATTATTAAATAGTGTGCTTGCTTGCAAACCAGATATTGGTAATTTTGGAAAACTAAGAGGTAGATAAGAGCTTATTTTTGGCAATAAAAACCTCAAGTTTTGTTCATTAGCGAATAAAGGGATGACTGTAGAGTCGAAGGTGCCCGTGCCCAACCACTGCCTGATTGACGGCCAGTCTGGGAGAATATTCAATCAAAACTGTTCTGATTTACTTATATTTAATTTGTATGAATGCTTTCCATTGGGCAATAGAAAGGTTCAAAAACTAATTTTATGCTGATGCCGTCACATTTGAAATATGAAATTTATTTTCGTACCCCGTCCTACTACCTGTTCAGGTTATACGCATTTATGTACTAGATACGCTATTGAATTAGGGATTAGGAAGGTTGAATTTAGAGGAAATCTACCCGCATTTGCGTGGAGGAAGAATTGAAAACCATTATGAAAAAAACACCCTAAGTATACCCGACCAAGATTCAAACTTGGAGCTCCTTGTCATTGGCAGTCTAGTCTAACGCTAGAGCGACACCTTAGACCATGCGGCCACCGAAGCAGCTAACTATGCAATTAATTAATTCCATAACACCTGGGGGTATCTGGTGGTTCTTGAATTCTAATTGTGTTTTCGACTAATGACCTAGTAACTAACTGTATACCAAGGGATTTCAAGGGTAGGAAGGAAGTTTGAGTTGATGGAAAACTGCGGTCTACTCATCACTTGCTACTAATTGCTTCCTCTTTGGCGATAGCACCACGCCCCTTTATTATCTTCCCGGACGTCGTTTAATCAAGGTGGACACCTACCGGAGCGCATTTCAGATGAGAAATTCCACATTATTTAAGAAGATGTCTGTAATTTTTTTTAACTGTATGCTATTCATACCAAAATTGAGGCGACAGATATTAACAGGTCCTTATTGAATTAATAAACAGACTCTTTTTAAGTTTTATAGTTTTAAAAAAGTCTATGAAAAGGTATAATTCTCATAGACGTTTTACTTTGAATGACGCTAATCTGAGAGTAAAGTACCGATTAGCTATCATTCCTCAAACAAATAAATTAATTTTTAATAGGGTCAAAACAATAAATTTAAATATTTATTTATTTATTTATTTATTTAGCACCGCGTCTTAATCCGTTCGGGTTATACGCTTATGTACTAATTGCGCTAATGGATTAGGAACTGGGAAGGTTGGTTTATTTTAAATTAACTGGAATTTGAGTAGATGGAGAGTGGATAACCATTTAAGAAAGACAACCCCCAGTTCAACTGACAGAGATTCGAACCTTGATCTCCCCATCCTCGGCAGTCAAGCTCAGCAAGAAACCAGCGCGTTAACCAACTACGCCACCAAGGCGGGTAGTTTTAATATAATTTGAGAATGTATTTGATTGTTTTTATGTCTAGGAACTTCCGTTTTCAATAGCTATACTGGAGCGTGAGGATATTTCCCTTAGAGCAGGTGGCACCCTTAAGTATGCTTAAAGGTTATACGGCTGAGTTTACGGTAATAAAAAAAGGGATAGTTCTGATGTGTGTACTGTCCAATACATCAAGTTTGTTTAAAATTTAAAGACTTACAGTTGAATCTTAACGTGCAAATCTAGCCGATAATAAATACCAGTAGCAAAATCTTTTGGCGGAGAATGGTTGAACTATGAAAGCGTTAAGTAATTTGATTGCGAATATTAAAAAATATATAATTAAATCCGTATACAACAGTTATTTAAGCTACCTGTGATGGATTTCAAAAGCGGAAGGCGCAGCTCTAGCTATTTTGGTCAGACTAAGTTTAGATTCAGTACAACTCATTTGGCCAGTTTCATAGTCAAACCTAGTACTCCTCAAGATTGGTGCTTTACTAAATACAAGACAACATCTACCTAGACCGAATGGAGTGGACCAGATTCTTATGCGAAACTGGCCCATTCCATTCGAGTCTAGATAGTCGTCCTTTTGTATTAGAGTAGCACAGTACTTAAGTCTGACAATGGAACTGGTCTATCTACAATAATATTATAAAGAGGAAAGATTTGATTTTTTTGTTTTTTGTTTGTAATGGGTAAACTCAAAAAATACTGGACTGATTTTAAAATTTCTTTCACAAATATAAAGCTACATTATCAGCGAGTAGCATGGGCTATATTTTAATTTGAAAATTTAATTTATTCCTCATAAAAATGTTGATAGTTTTACAAAAGGTATAAAATATTGCCTAAAAATATGCTTTCTCCGCGTGCGCTGCAAAAACTATTGGTACTACATAAAAAATACTATATTATTATTATTAGCACCGCGTCTTACTACCCGTTCGGGCTATACGCAAAAAATACTATACATATTGAACGTTCTCACTAATGTGAACAAAACAGTCCGCGAGACAATATATGTAATTAATATAGGATATGAATCCTAATCCAAATCAATTATTTAATTAAAACCTTGATCTCCCCGTCATCGGCAGTCCAGTCTACTGCAAGAGCGTTGTGTTAGACCACGCAACCACTGAAGCGGGTGTGATGGGTAGCTAGTTGTAAAAATAAAAGCGTACACATGAAACATACTGATTAAATTTTGACTCAAATCGATTGTTTTTATATCTAGAGTGGCTTAACCATTTTTTCTAAAAATAATTATGCTTTATAAAAGAAGTTTTGAACGAATACTAAAAAAAACTGCTTCAGTGGCCGCATGGGCTAAGGCGTCACTCTCATGTTAGACTGAACTGCCAATGACAGGGAAATCAGGGTTAGAATCCCAGTTGGGTATACTGAGGTCTGTTCCAAAATTGTTTTCAATTCTCCCTCCACATAAATGTGGGTTTACTTCCTCTAAATGTAACCTTACTCATTCCAAACTCAATAGCATAACTCGTATATATGCGTATAACCTGAACAAGTAGTAAGAAGGGGTGCTTAGAAAAAGTTGTTACTAAATTTTATATTTTGAAACATAAAATTGACCTGAGTTAAGTAGTGCCTTTACACTATTGAATAAAACTAGAATTTTATTCTGGATCTAATATAATATTGCTCGTTTGGGCTACATCAGCCATAGCCTGGTTTCTGGAAAAATTTGCCAGTACTAATGTACTGTTGTCCAGGGGACGCCCAAATATACTAATAGCGTTGAAAGTATATACTATTATATACATATATATATATATATACATTCAAAGCTGGTATCGTAAATTAATCAAAGCTATCGTAAAATCATATAAATAATTTTTTGTACATTAAATAGGATTGTTTAGGGAATTTTGCAATTATGCCTGCCTACCCCATTATCGTAGTAATATTTTGATAGCCAGGATGGGTAGTAATATGCAATGTATAGTCTAGTAATAATATTATAGGGAGGTTGTTCGATATTTGTATGTATTTCCGGAATTTAGACATTTCCTGACGTAATAGGATGGTAGCAAGCAGTGGCGCACCAACGGGGGTCATAAGCCCCCTTAGGAACAGTTTTTAAGTTTATTTTTAATCCAGCTACATTTAGGAGTGACAACACACCTTGTCAAAATAAGTTTCGCCAAGTCACGGGAGATAGTTTGTCGCTGCATACAGCGACGCCACTGGCGAATGCACAGATATAGTTGACGGTTCGGCGCAGGGTTGCCAGAATAGGCGAAATTAGTGAGTTCGGCTACTTACTTTCTTAACTGGGCTACTTGTGACTTTTTGGTCTGAATAATTTTATTTTAGATCCGCTTCGAAGCCTGTGTGGTCTAACGCACCATTCTAGTGTTAGACTAGACTGCCGAAGACAGGGATATCAGGGTTAGATTCAGGTTGGGTGCACTGAGGGTGGTTTTCCTAAATGGTTTTCCACTTTCTTGCATACAAATGTGGGTGTATTTCCTCTCAATTAAACCTTCCAAATTCCTAAACCATTAGTGTAATTAGTTAGGCGTATAACCCGAACGGGTAGTAAGACGTGATGCTAATAAAATAATAAAAAAACTATAAGGATGGGGAAGGTTGAATTTAGAGGAAGTTTGTACCAACATTTAAATGAAGTGAGAGTGGAAAATTATTTATAGAAAACTACTTGTAGCCTACCCAACAGGGAATCGAACTCTAATCTCCCCGTCATCGGCAGTCCAGTCTATTGTGAGAATGGCACATTAGACAGTAAGTCCACGGAAGTGGGTATTGAAAATGTTTTACTTTCACGCTCTCTTAATGAACATTAGATGACCTGTGGTCTAGGGGTAAGGTGTCGGGCTTCTATGATGGGGATCCGGGGCTCAATCCTCGGTCCCAGCACAGATTTATCTGATTTCCAAACCCTTATTTCACCTTTGACAAGACGTGTATTAATCACATCTTGTGAATGTGTGGAATGCCAGGCCTCCACCGTGGTTCGGATCTCACATTATACTGTAGGTCCTCCATTTCATCTCACAATCCCCCTACCATTACACATTAGCGTAATTGCGTATAGCTTGAACGAGTAGTAAGACGTGGAGCTAATAATAATAATAATAATAATAATAGTGAATATTCTTAAATTTTAAAAATGATACCTAGACACGGCAATCGAACCAGGGACTATTGGCTTAGCCTGCCGATGCTCTACCAGAGCTATCCAGGATTCATCCCGTGCTAAGGATAAATATTCACGCATATTTTAAGGCAGAGTCTGTGGTGGATGTGTGTAAATCAACAGCTACCAATGAGCTATCATAAATAATTGATACCACAGCTACCACTCGCTGACTCGGGGGCCGGCTTTATGTTGCCGAGTACAATAACATTTGTACATGAAAGTAAATAGCATGAAGTTGAGTTAAGGTTCATACAGATTTTTTTATGTCTTTTTATCACCACATCTTGCAACCCGTTTGGGTTATAAGCTGTTCTTTCAGTTAATCGTACATGAATAGAGAGGATTAGAACATGGAAATTATCTTTTAGTTACGAATGTAGCCACTCAGCCGGGTGAATGTGGTTGGAGGGATATATCTCAGAAATGTATGTGAAAAAACTCTTATGGCCAGAATCAGTATTGAATGTGTGCTGAAGATGTCCGGTTTGAAAGGGAACCCAATACGTCAATGTGAAAAAAGAGTCTTACGTTTGTTTGGGCATGTTGAGAGGATGAGTGTGGATCGAGTGAAGAAGCAAATATGTGAAAGTAGAGTGTGTGGGTCAAAAGGAAGGCGTAAGCCATGTAAGACGTGGTTAAATGTGGTAAACGAATGTGTAAAAAGAAAAATTAAGAGTTTTTAGAATAAAAAAGCATGTGTGACTCGGTATATTTATGTTGTTGAGGTGGAGGAAGTATGCAAGGATAGGGAAGTGTGGAGAAAGTTAGTGAGGATGGAATAAGTACACAGTTGTTTTTTGAATTAGATAAACAGTTTCTTGCCTACCCCATAAGGGAACGACGTGATTATGTGTGTATGTATGTATGTATGTATGTATGTATGTATGTATGTATGTATGTATGTATGTATGTATGTATGTATGTATGT
>CABFOV010012382.1:0-11581 GCA_902141375.1 Timema poppense | reverse complement strand
AGAAAGTTTGTGTCTGATTTCAGGTTGTATTCACCTTTTTTTATATATATATATAATGATAAATATGTGATTCTTATCATTACTATGTATACCAGTTTATCCTAGTTGAAAACAAATCCATGCAAACTCTATTCATTTTTATCCAAACTGCACAATATATGTCCTATCTAAAAGAAAATAGCAGAAACTAATTTCAAAACATTGGAAAAACATCTACTACTCTATGTTAACAACTACCAATATTCTTTTGTTCTTCTTTCTAAATTACGTCATTTGCTAGCCTTAAATGATTTAGCTGCGCAGCTAATTTTATAATGTTTGTCGCATTAGGCTTATTTAGATGTAAGTGAATAGCTGCTAAATTAAGAGTTAAGAGAGCTTATCTGTTATTACTAGGTCCTTAGATTGTAAAATTTGACTGAAATAATAGTGGCCTGAATATGTTTATAAGGAGTCAATATTTTTGTATGTGGAAATTTCTGGTTAGTGTTTATAATGTTATGTGAACTCTTAGTTCTGAGCTAGTAATTGGTGGATTTATTTATCCAATAGTTAGGCTGTTTTGTACGCTGAAATTAAAAGACGTAGTATTTAAAGTAATTGTTTACTCATATATCACTGTGCTATCCCTATACAAAGCCGTCTTAGCTTATTCATATACCTTGTTCATATCATAATTTGTATGTAATTCCTGGATTTATTGTGCAACGATGTTGCGTTAAGCTATCTGAGGCTGTTGTGGTGTAAAAGTTTGATCGTTTACACGCCAATCTTTCCTTTTCATTCCCTTGCTTGCCATGCGCAGGGTATGTAAGTTAACTAAATGTATATTCAACTCTGGACCATATTCCCTGATTGCCCGCCCCCTCTTCCTTTTATCCACTATTTTTCTTCTACTGCGGCACTGCTGTTGCCTGTCTCCCTCTGCTCTGTTTATGAATATGAGAAGGTGTCCTGCCTCCACTTCGCTCTCCAGCCACCAAGAAGTTTGTTTATTCGGTACTCGACTCCGGGGACAAGATTGAGTCTCCTTTTAGGCTTCTGATGACCCCCTTTGTCACTGTTTCTGAAAAGGGATTTGTGCCGAGCTAATGGGCATTTAGCTCTCACAAGTAAGTGAATGTGTAAACTTCCAAGATATCAACAATGTGTTCACGACGCTGCAGTTTGAAGTTCCCATAGCGGACCTGATGCGTTGATTATGTCCCGAGACTATCTCTAATAATCCTCCATTAATCGACACTGGAGCGCTAAAACCACTACCAAGAAGCACAGGCAATGTTCGATCTTCACATGTTTGCTGTTTCTTGGCTCGTCACGCATGCGCCTGCCCCTCTTTGGTGGCNCCGAGACTATCTCTAATAAGCCTCCATTAATCGACACTGGAGCGCTAAAACCACTATCAAGAAGCACAGGCAATGTTCGATCTTCACATGTTTGCTGTTTCTTGGCTCGTCACGCATGCGCCTGCCCCTCTTTGGTGGCCACACCTTCTTGCACTATCATGATGAAACGTGAATGGCAGTACTCTCCCTCTTTCCCCTCTCTCCTGTATTGGTCCCAGTCGGGGAGCTTGTGCTATTTTTTGGCATGAGCTAATTTTAATATACAGGACTTTTATTTTCTGGGGCTGACCAGTTGACTAAATCTTGATCCTCTACATCTTTATCACAGCAGACCATCAGAGCTGGACTTTGGGCACTATGGAATCTAGGGAAGTCGAAACCAGGGATGGCTGCAGTTAGCCCCCCGCCACAGCGAGTATGCTATCATCAAATCCTTCAATTTTGGGTGCACAACTCGCTCTCGGACTCTCCTACCGCCAGAATTAGGATAAAGAAGTACATCTTGGAATTGTGTCTGTTGCAGCCGACAAATGGGCTGGTTTAACTGATCTCATTTGATGGTGCTCTAGTCCTTGCCTAACTTACTTCGCTCCACCCTATGCGTGGTATTTGATTAAGTTAAATGAGTTAACCTTTGGTTTAGCTATGTTTGTGAGTCCGTCAGGCCTGAAAATATATTATTAGATGCTAGTTAGGCTCCCTCAGATCCTACTAATTGTTTTGTTAGATAGTATTTAACATGTACTTAGTTCCATGGGAATGCCTACCTCAAGAACACTAGCCAACTTGGTGTAGTTGGTTGCGTGAAACAAATTTGTAGTATGCATTCATGATAGACTTAAAAGTTATGTTATTAATTTACTGGCTTGTATCCCTCTGTGAATTGATAGTATAGTATTTTTAGGATATGCTAGCTGGGCTTAGTTAAATTTATTAACACTATAGCGTTTGGTTAGTTGTGAGGCTTCCCTTACTGTAGGATAGCTAGGGGGAACGTAAGCCCACAGTAACTGGGAGCTACCAGACATGCTTGTTGACTTAATTGGGTCTGCCAGGCCTTTCGATGGGCCCATTTAAGCCTAACTTATTTAGTCTTGTTATTGTGCCTCTTTTATGCTTGACTTATCTACTCGAGCCCGTGTCGGCTAGCTGTATTGTTTGCATTTATGTGCCTTTAGACGGGCTTCTTAAGCTAAGAGCTTGTAGATGCTGAACTTCATTCTGAGTACACCATAATTGTAAAGGTTTGGTCGTGAGCCCAGCAATAGTCTACAACGGCTATTTTTGTGATCCCCCAATTGGGGCATATTATTTGTGCACTAGTGGAACGTGGCTAGCTCCCGTGTATTGTGGCTTTGATGTTCGCGTAGTATATCATTTATTAATGAAAGGCAATACATTGCTGGTTAAACAATAAAGTGTTGTTAGGACTTTTATGTACGTAGATAGCCGATAGCGCTATGAGCTAATGAGCTTATCTAAGGGAACTTGTATAGTCTACCACTTGTGTTGTTATATTTATCTTTACAATGCCTAGTTCTGTATTTGTTATGTATGGACCCAATTGACGGGTAGTTTTCTTGCAGACTACTAATTTTATTAATTGATTAGCTAATTTCTAATTACTATACGTTACTCGCGTCACTAGATTAATAAAAGATATTATTCATTTTCTCATAGTGCTCCGTTCTAGGTACACTGCGAGTTGACAGTGACCCTAGTGGCAGCATTTTGAAGTTTGGCCGTTTCATTTATTAAGATACTCTTCTTACAAGGTATACCTAATTTATCGACTAACTGAAACCAGATGAATTACCATTCTCTATGCTTATGCATTTTCCTAAGTGTTATTTAATAAACTGCTATTACCTTTGTATTTCCTGTTGTGTCATTATGCATAGCCCTCCTTTAGTAGGTAATAATGGTACGCTTCACATCTTTCTACATAGGACAAAAAAAATTAAAATCTAACTAAACATTTTAAAATATTTATTGAAAAATTCCAATATGTTTTTACTTTCTCGCTATCTTACAGGTAGAGAAAGTGTTGTGATGGACAAAAAAATCAATTTGAGTATTTTGATGAATTTTGACGTTTCATGACCCCACGAATCCAAAAAAGTGTTTTTTGATTTTCCGTCTGTCTGTCTACCTATACCTCCAACTAGAGCCTAAACTATTTTACTGAACGGGCTAATACTTGATATCTAGGGTTTTCATAGGGTTTCCCCAAGGGATTTTTGAAATTGTATATCTAACCCTAAAACTAATGGTAGTTTACTGAAGGGCAAAAAGAGAAAAAGTCGATTCTCTCAAAATCAGTTATAACTATTTTGATTAAATTTTTATTTCTAAACATTTATAAATATTCCAAACAAAATGGCTTCTATCAATATTTTGGTAAAATGACTTTAAGGGCTCCGGTATGATGCGTAAATTATATTTTTTTATAACATATACTAAAATATTTGAGATATAAATTATTTATCATTACAAATATGTAGGTCTCTTTATAATACAATTATTTTATAAGAGGAATTTTTATAAAACCAATATCTTTCAATCTATACGTAAATATATATATATATTTTTAACTTTTCGAACACAAAAGGTAAAAAGTATTGCGACCGCAAAAGAAAATATAACCTGAAATGTTGATGGATGTCGACGTCTCAAGACCCGCTAAACCCTAAAAAGTTGTTTGTTTAAACTTAAAATTAAGAATAGTTTAAGAAAGGGCGGAAAGAGAAAAAAATTGATTTTGTCAAAACTGACTCTAACGATATTGATTAAAATTTGTATCTAGGTGTTGATTAAGATTATAGATAAACTGGTTATTTTCATTTTAACAATAAATGAATTTTAGGGTAACTTACAGAAGCAGAAACCTCCGTATCTCCGCAACTATTTGAGATACTAAATAACTTATCATCGCAAAATTGTAGTACAATTAAAAATAAAAAACTTTAAATGAAATATATTTTTATAAATACAATTCTGAGATATTGGCTAATATATTAGCACAATTTTGTGAGCTTTAGTTGTAGAGATACTACTAAGCTTTAACGCATTAATTCTCCAATGCCATAGAGTAATTAAATATAAGTAAGTATCTAAAAAAAAGTAGGTTATTTTTCCTTAAACCTCTTAGGATAAATGTTTGTACAACAATTATCTATATCCATTTTAGACTCAATAGTCAATATTTACATTTTTTATTGGTCAAAATTTATAAATGAGGAATTTAATAGAAATTCGATTGCATTAAGATTTGCAACACCTAATAAAATGTCTAAAGTTTTTACCGGAAATTGAAATTTTAATATAAGCGTTGACCCTTGTGAACCCAACATTGATCTTTTTTTTATCGGTCCAAACATACAAATGAAGAAATTAATTCTTTAAAAACAAAATTATAATATTTAAAACTGGGAGTAAAATAAAAGTTTTACATAAGTATAGTGCAATTTATGCTTGGGTTTGCTAGTGTATATTATTTAGTTTCACATATATTACGAGTTTTGAGTTATAAAATGTCTAAAGTTTTTACCGGAAATTGAAATTTTAATATAAGCGTTGACCCTTGTGGACCCAACATTGATCTTTTTTTATCGGTCCAAACATACAAATGAAGAAATTAATTCTTTAAAGACAAAATTATAATATTTAAAACTGGGAGTAAAATAAAAGTTTTACATAAGTAGGCCTATAGTGCAATTTATGCTTGGGTTTGCTAGTGTATATTATTTAGTTTCAAATATATTACGAGTTTTGAGTAAATATCTATATTTTCAAACAATAGAGTGAGAAAGTCTGTGTGGAGTTCCGTACCATTTATTTTTTAAATAAAGATTAGGTAACGTGTATTAGATAACTTTAAAATTAAACCCCCTTGTCTAAAAATATGGTTTAAAACAAAGATATTTTATTTTACTTTCATATGAAAACCAAGAATACAACTGATCATTTTGCTATTACCAAATTAAGCATTATTGTGGAATTGGAAACAATTATGGGTGGAGTCTTGAGTCAAAGTCTGAGTCGGAAAAAAAAGATATTGACCAAGACTCCGGCCTCAAAATATTATTTACTTTCATTGGAGTTTAGGAAAGTTTTCTTGTTTCAGAAATTGTAATCTTATAAATAATTGTATTTAGGTATTGTTTTAACATTGCTTGTTAATACTCGTTTATTTATACGCTTATGTACTAATTTAGCTAATGGTTTTAAGAATTAGGAAAGTTAAATTTAGAGAAATAATTGTTCCCAAACTTGCGTGGAGGGAGAGTGGAAAACCATTTTGGTAAAACCACCCTCAGTACACGTGACCGAGGCTTGAACCTTGATCGATCCCGTCATCGGTATTCTAGTATCCTGTGCCAGTAGCGCGTTCGTTAGTCCATGAGGCTAGCGAGATGGCTAGGAATTATTTTAATATATATTTTTAATCCATTTAATTCGAAACATAAATAACTATTTATTAAATAAAACTATTACTTCTTAAACTTTTTTTTAAAATGTATCCAAAGTTTGTTTTAAATGATAAAAGCTCACGTTTAACATATTTACAAATCTTTTCAATATTTGGCTAATATAATACGGATGTAATCTTGTGTATGTCTCTGCCATCAATCTGTTGATGTTTAGGTTGAAATACATAAACAAAAACTGTCTTCACAGATATTATTATATATCGGTGAGCCCTTAAAAGTGTATTGAGGGGTCCCTGGGCTTTGAGGAGCACACATTGAGAATCTCTGCCCTAAACCATTTGAGCACCAAAGCGGGTTTAAACTATGTAGTCTGACAATTCCCGTGCTATTATTTTAATACAGAAAATGTGTTATTAAAAATTAATATACGTTTACCATTTATGAAAAAGTCGGAGGGTAGGCGTGCCGTGCCAACTTCACGGCTCTGAACTTGAGTATGAGTTTTTATAATTGCCAAGTCTACTTATTTTACTAATATACAAAACTACGCTCGTCCTAAAGTTAGTAGCTGGCCATCCTCTTTTTGTTCTAGTAGTCAGCACGCCTGGCTACCTGTTTATAGGTCCTGAGTTCGATTCCCGTTTGTACCATAAATATTTCTTCCCCAATGGTGAACTTCCTATGGTCACCATGATCTGGTTAATCAGGCTTAAGCTAGATTTAAGATGTCCACTGTCTTCACACAATCATAAACACTATCATCACGTAATTTCATTGCGGGTATGACATCACGTGTAGACAGCCTCTGAGGTATACCTTGAGCAACGTTATGTTACCACAGAGCGGCTAAATATCTACATACACGGCGACCGAACTAGATACTGTATTTCTCACGCTAAAATATGTTATACACTTAAGAAGTTAATAGTTAATTTATAAGAAGTTTAAAGTAAGTACAGAATTATTTCATGTACGGGGCTTAAGTCATTCATATTACCCTCGCTATTCAACTTTGTTTCAATAACACACACACACACATATATATATAGAGAGAGATACATATACATATATATATACTGAGTATTATAATATAATATTAAAATATATCATGGTTCTGGTGGGAAAAACTGTTTATAAAATACAAATATACATTTTAGGGATAATATTCAGGGACTTTTAAGAAAATGTGAGGCCTCTCTTTGTACGGCAGTTTTTCAATTTTACCATTAAACCGATATAAGAGATTGACATGTACTCAGTACTTATGTTACTTAATAATTTATCTTGATACATGGAGTATTGATCAACCCATTACATTTATTTCTTTTATCAAATGAAAAAGAATCTGATTAAGTTAACAAAAGTAAATTCCTCTTTGCAACATTGTACAGTTAGTAATCTGTAGACTGACAGAGGCAGCACAATCGTGGCGTATTCTACTGTACTGCAGCACATTACTTGAATAACGTAAATATTAAATTACATAAAGCTAGGTTTTTCAGGAATCTGGAATATAATTTTATAAATAAACGAATTATTATTGATGTTAATTATTTGTACACTATTTAATTTGAAATATATAATAACTGTAATTAAATTTAATAAATTTAGGGGGAAATATGGACTTCTGGAATGTGAGGCCCGGACACAGACAAACCTTCTCTGTGGGCCCGGGTGAATTCCCCCCTTTGCCCCTCAAAGACGTGGCCCTGAGAGTATTGATAACATTTTAATATATTAATGATTTATTATATAATTATTGATAATATATACGGATAATGGCAGTTAAGATCACGTCATGACTTAAAGAATGACCATATGAAACCAGTTTTACTAACTTTTGTAATTGAAAAATACTGTTCTACCTAGAAGAATTCCTCTGTGTTAATATTTTATTTTATTCTTCTACTACTAGCTATATTTATTTGGCCTAATACTATCACAATTCCATTCTATATTTGTTTGTTGTAAATAAACCTAGCGAGAATAACCCCTATATGGCTTTATTTGAATGACACATTTAAAAACAACAAATGAAATAATTTTATTATTATAATCGTAGCTATTTTTAATAATGTTAGGAAATAAAATGTATTGATATAGGAATAGTTTTATTGCTAAATTTTCCAATTTGGCATATTTTATGGTAGTGCGAGAACTTTAAATACTGTAAAAAAAAAAAGTAATTCACATGAAAAAGCTATCTATGACTAATTGTAAAGACAAAATTAAAATTAAGAACAATCAAAAATTGGTATTTCAAGTGAATTTCAAAATTAGTATTCACTTTAATATCACTAAATAACCAAACACAGTAGAACATAGGAAAACACGTCCTATTTTTCTGCCATCCGTTGTAATGTTTTCTTTCAAATCTTGACAACTCGATTATTGGTTAGAGCCTTAGAATACTTAAAAATGAACAGTTTAATTAAAAATAAAACATAAACATACAATGAAAATACTTTAGTTGTCACAAGGTTATTTGGAGGGGGGTTGGTGATAGTTGTACCAACCCTCTTCATATGTGACCTCTTTCGTACTACGTGAATAATTGAGTAATAATTAATAAGACTCTCAAGCGTTGGTGGAACAGCACCTGAAGGCAGAACGCCTGGTCGATCTTGTGCACAGGACGAGGTTGAACTCAATATTGAAATGAGTTTCAGTGTGTTTGCACATTTGAAGTATATTTGCTAGTCCCCACGGCCGATTTCTATTTGCTCCATTAATGAGAATGTTTCAAACAAAGTGAAGTGGTGGGTGGGCTTATTACTATTGGTTTGCGATTTTGAAGGCACAATGAAAGTACAAAACAACATTTGGCAATGATAAACTCACTGATTATAATTGAGTTATTGATTATATTGTGTATTTCAACATGTATGTATAGCTTGCCGTATTTGGTCACGTGATCATTGATTTACGATTACCTTCTTTCTTGAACTGTTTTCGCAACACTTGGAGAGTTAACAGACCAGTGTGTCTTTAAGGGGAATAGTCAGAGACAAACGTCCAATATTGATACTTTTCAAGCACGGCCAATGTCTTTATTAAATTGAATCAGCACTCGTCTATCTAAAAACAATAATAGCTTTGTTTTGGCAGCGTTTTCTACTGCCAATTCGGGCTATACACAAATGGACTAACTAATTTGATATTTTTAGGGATGCGGAAGGTTAAATTTGGAGGAAGTTTAGGGTTAAATTTGGAGGAAGTTTAGCGGAATTTGCGTAGGTAGATAGAGGGAAAACAATTAATGTAAATTCATACTCTGTAAAACCGAATGGGCCTAAAACCACGACATTTCCGTTCATCGGCAGGCCAGTCTATTGCAACCCTGTCGTCAATCACCACAAGTGGCAAATTTGGATCAGCCAGCTCTCACAATAAACATAAACTGTTTCCTGACGGCGTGAGCTGGCTGCAACTTTATATTTCCTTCATATAATTGCAAGCTTTCCGCAAATTGAGTTAGGATATTCAGCAAATGTATCTGCAGCTTATAATACAAAAGTATCATCACATTTTACATTAAATTGTTTTATATTTTCATATTGGAATATATTTCATCATTTGTATCTGAGTAGTCAAAGTGTACGTGTATTGAATGAACTTGTTCAAACAGTGTGTGTTGTTTTAAATGTTCGATTGAGTGACCTAAATTCTCAGTTTTTACATGTTTTGGTGAATTTCACTTCTCATTCATCAAATCTGTGGCTACATTGGAAAATATGTTTCCAATCTCTGCCGTAGACCATTCAGTCACCGCAGGAGGCGATGGATTTATCAACATATTGCTGGTGATAATTTTTCCGTGTGAGGCGTCTAACGCGATGCGACCATTAAAGTGGGTTTGTCTCATATAATTTGAGGAGTTAATGTATTTAGAAAGAGGGCTAGTTCCACAGTGGATTAAAACACTAGTTGAGCCTTTTTTGTGCTAGCTACCAAGCAGAGGTCATATAGATAAGGCCCCAGAAATTATAGTACGTAAGACACTCCGATGTTTACTAGCATAGTTGTAAACCTATATAAACAATATGTGCTAACATTTTTTTTTTATTTATTTAGTTTAGAAGTCCCAATTCCTTTTAAATTTAAATTTTAAACAGCTATGATGAATTTGAGTGATTAGAATCATTGAAAATTGCTTAACTCTTTTGGATTTAAAATAAATATATCCCAAGGATGTAAATTTTGCTCTTCCAGATCTATATAACATAAATAGTATGATAATTAGATATGGCTATAAACCAAACTAAAAAAACACAATGGCTTGGCTATTTAATCCATCATCATATGCGCATTCGTACAGTTGTAATTGTACTATAGGCAGCAAAAATCCAAATACCGAGTCGAAGGTGGTTGCGTTATATGATAGATTGCGATCTAAATTGACCACTCATATGTAAATGACAATTTATACAAGTTAATCATAGTCCCTGCCTTAAAATATGAGTGAAGTATAGCCTTGAGCATGGGACGACTCTTGGATTACTCAGTGATAGAGTATTGGCCTACTAAGCCGAAGGTCCTTGTTTCAACTCCCGTGTCAAGTTGTTATTTTTCAATTTAAAGGTGTGTTATTCAGGTGAGGCTATAGCAGTAATTAGCATCTGTAATGGCTTGACTATTTAATTCAACATAAATAACATAATGTTTACAAGTTGTTATTTACATTTCACACCTTTAGTCATTATGATCAAAATCCTTTCAAAGCTTCTAAACTAAAATTGTTTTTTTATACAAAACAAAACCAACAGTACATACTTAGAATGGACCAGAAGTTCGTCAAATCTTAACCCCGCAATACAAAGCCTTTGTACTAATGGTAATATCAAGTTAAAAATAGGTAACTTTATAACCTAAATGAATTTGAAGCGTGGTGTGAAATGGTTTTGTTCCATAACAGTAAAAATATCTTTAAAATACTTGGACATTTAATACCCATAAAAGGGTTTAACTGACATAAGCGTTAAAAAATGCTATAATTTATTTAATGTTTTATATTTGTGTAGAAATAAAGTTACAATTAAGTACAATTTTAATTTGTTTACATTAAGGCTGAACCTAGATAGTTTAGATATATATTTTTTTGTTGTCAACGAGTTTTATCAGCTCTCAGTTCTAAAAATAGACATTATTGGGAACTCTCTACCGTTTTAAATCTCTATGTAAAGGAGAGTTTCTGTACATTTTTGTACTCGCTTATAACTAGAGAACCAATAAATAGATTAGAATGGGGTACATTTATATCATATATAATTTTATCGGGAAGGTTTTTAGCCTATTGATCAATGAAATTAAATCAAATAAATTTGATGTTTTTCATATATCTCGTCTTAAGCCACGTGACTAATCGTGTATTTTCCTATTGAATGTAGAATTTATTATATTTCGGTTTAACTTGGTCGCCAAACCTCAGGAGTGGTTACAGAATACGAGGGGTCTGCAAACTTGGGTTTTTCATTTGAGTCGATCTCGAACTGAATATTTCAATAAGATCATGATTTCAAGTCGAGTTCAAGGATATTCATAATTTTAAAATGTGAATATTATATATTTGTTTATTTTAAAACTAAGCTTAACCACTTTTGTATTTTATTGGTTAGAGATCCTGGCTATAGATCCAGAAGTTCCAAGTTTGATCTCTGGCGCTTCCAAAATGTATCTGTGAATCAGTGTGTCTGGAACGGGGTCAAACTCAGCCTTGTGAGTACAATTATTATTATTATTATTATTATCACCGCGTCTTACTACCCGTTCGGGTTATACGCACTTACGCTAATGTGTAATGGT
>CABFOV010012381.1:0-11582 GCA_902141375.1 Timema poppense | reverse complement strand
TCTTTTGCCTTTTTTTTCGTTTGGTAAATTTCTTAAATATTTATGGCTAAACGACAACCGTCATCCCGCTACGTGTTAGCGGGATCTGGAGATACCGCGGCGGTATGACGTAGGGCTACAGGTGTCATCCCAGTGCCCAGACACTGGAATCCAGAAAACTTAACTTTAAATAAGTGGCTGCATGATAAAGACTAGATCCCAGTGTCACGCACTGGGATGACATCATAGGGGCGCTGGGATGACACCCTGACAATCGTCATCCCGCTACGTGTTAGCGGCTAAGAGATACCGCGGCGGTATGACGGTCTGCGGCGGTATGGCGGTTCGCGGTGGCATGACAATAACTTCGTCATCCCGCTACTTGTTAGCGGGATCTATGCTAAGGAGATACCGCGGCGGTATGACGGTTCGTGGCGGTATATTCGTCATCCCGCTACGTGTTAGCGGCTAAGAGATACCGCGGCGGTATGACGTATTACTTATTATAGCTATAGTTCTACATGAATTACAAAAGTAATATTTACTAGATCTTAATATTTTAGATCTATATTTTAATAAATAATGAGCTGTAATTAGTATGAATGATCCATTTAAAAGTGAGAACTATAAAAAAAATCTCGACTCCTTGATAGAAGCTATAAAGCTGAAAAATATTGGTGAACAATATAATAAAACAGTGAGAGATTTATCCCAGACATTAGAGAGTTTTACAGATAAGGCAGAAGATGTAGCTAAGTTTGTTATATGTAGTGACTTGAATAATTATATAGAACCGGTGAACAAAAAGCCATCAGGTTTTTTTGGAATATTCAAGGAAACATTTAATAAAATCTTGGGAAAAGATGCTTCAATTCAGGGGCTTTGTTGCATCGCTAGCTATGATGGATTAAAGATAAAAAAGATGGAGAATATCAGTAGCTTATTATTCTGGTATTTATAACAAGAACGGTCAGTGAATACCTAAATTTGAGTAAAAGAAATTTCACTACCACTCACTAATCCGGCTAAAATTCAAGAATTTCAATGCTTTAGCTATTTTCAATAGAATTAAGTTTATTAATATAAATAATAAATTACTATTCTTAAATTTGATCAGATTGATTGCAAAAAAACAAGATTTTCAATAGGTTGCTTATAATCCTAGCTATAGTTAGCCTTTCATAAGTAGCGATGCAACAAAGCCATTCAGGATAACGATATAAGAAATTTTGCTAATGATAAATTGCCCAGTCTTGCTGAAAAAATAACATTCGAATACCTAAATGTTTTAAAGAAAATTTCAGATTTAGAGCAAAGTAAAAAAAATCAGGAGGAACATAGATTGTATGGAGTGAACTTAGAGGATAGAACAGCGTCAAAGCAAGAAGAAAATCCTTTATATGATCTACAAGCAGGAGATTCAGGCTATGGAAGTTCATTAAATGAAGAGCATGAATATGAAGACATATCACATTATCAAGAGAAAAAGCAAAAGGAAAATCCTTTATATGAGCAGAGAGAAGATTTAGGCTATGGAAGTTTATTAAATGAAGAGCATGAATATGAAGACATATCAAATTATCAAGAGAAGAAGAGTAAAATTTTAATAGAAAATTCGCAGAGTTCAAAATCGCCCAAAGAAGAGCCAATTTATGCAACAGTTTCTAAAGAACATATAGAGGCAAAAAGAAAACGTAAGCAGAAACAACAACCTCAATCCCTCGTACTACCAAAACCACCAAGAGCATCGCAAGTGCCAAAAAAAATGTTTACTACTGGTCAAGAAGTTAGACAAGAATCGAAAGTGGTAGTCAAAGATAAACCTGCAGTACCGCCAAAGCCTAAAAATCTAAGCCGTGCTGATCAAAAAGTAAGCACAGAGCCAAAAGTAGTAGAAGTAATTCTTAAAAAATCAGCTGAAAGTAAACCTACAGTACCACTAAAATCTGAAAATCAAGACAATAGGAAATCAGCACAAAAAGCTGCTGGTAAGGCGATACCAAAAGTAGCAGCAGCTACTATGAAAGGAGGAGCTAATCGCGAGATGGGCAGTAAAGTAAAGGCATTAAAAGAAAAATTTGAGCAAAATCAAGCAAAAGGAAATGCTAATGTACGGCTTGCTGAAAGCAAAACTACCCCAGCAGCACAAGCGGATATCGGTGTGAAGAAAAAACAATCTCATTCATTTCTAACAGAGAATAAAAGATCTGCAACGAAACACATAACAGCAAAATCTGATCCAAAATCTCATGTCAGCAAAAATCCTCCTTCCACACAAGTAAGTGTTAAGGAAATGGTTGCACAAATTGAGAAAGGAAAAGGAGGAAGATAGTAACATTTGGGAAAAAAACATATGGTCAAGTCAAGAGATTGTGAGCAAACTTAGGAAGTTATAGCTAAACTGACTGTATCTGTTCAGAGGAGTGGCTAATGTGCAAATATTGAAGCAAAGTGCGTGACTCACAGCTGTACGAACATTGCAATATGGCACATAGTAAACGATGTCATCCCAGTGCCCAGACACTGGGATCCAGTTTTCCATATAATCTCATCGAAAATGTTGTAATCACTTTCTGTGCTAGTTTGCTTGTTCACAAGCAAACTTTTCTGGTTCCCAGTGTCAAGCACTGGGATGACATCATAGGGACACTGGGATCTAGGGAATGTTCAAAAAACTGTGTCAAATCAACTCATACACTTCATTACCAACTTCATGATGAAGTTCTGCAGTTGGATGGAAATAATCAAAAAAGAAATAATCCTTTAGTGTTTCTTCGCTACACCCAGGGTTATAGTGAACGTCAAGTTCCCCTTTAAATATCAACTTTAAGAGTATTTTTATATTTTCTTTAAATCTCCCAATTTGGTCTGCAATGTTCGATGTGCATGCATCTTGACAATTTAAACCTTTGCTCTTGTATTCGCTAAGCATACTTTTCATTTTAGAGTTAAGATCAAATGCTTTTATTTCAAGATTTGTACTTTTCTTCATATAATCTAAGCCATTAGCCAATTTTGCATTGAAACTCTCTGTGAGCTTCGTAGCTAGTTCCCTTGCTTCTTCATCTCTATTAAAAGCTGGTATTGAGCCAACTTCAGGTGCGTTTGCAACAACTACATGCTTAACACCATGTTCATTTAGAACCTTAAGTGCATTACATATTTCACTCACTGCTTGTTCCAACACTTCTTCCGCTTTAGTATCGTCATAAGCAGTGGCAACCATAACATCATTTCCGCCGATTATGATGCAAAATAAATCTTCTTTACCTATATCTGGATGATGTTTAATTACCGCATCTAGCTGGTTAGCTAAACGAAATTTATTGAAGAAATAATAAAAAATAGGGTCAAAAATTTCAGATGCTGTTGCACATGAAACTGCATAGTTTTGACCTTGCTGTTCGTGGCATTTCCCAAAAAATGAATAACTCCACCCAGGTTTAAATTCGTCTAAATCTAAATATTTTGCTACATATTCAACAGCAGTGGGGCCATTGCTAAAAGATCCTCCTTGATAAAAAGGGTCATCAAACTTTACGCTTTTTGCAAAGGATAAGTTATTTAAAATTCCAATGATTGCGCCATTATCGGATAAACTATCACCCAGAACATAAAAATTTCTATACTTTGAATTAGAATTGTCATTTTTGTTTGTCATAATATTTACCGTAGATTAGCATGTTGTTTCATTAGATTCATAAAAAAAAATAGCGGTGCAACTTTTTTACAACCCCCATTTTAAACTTTATTGTGCATTTCCTTCATATCATACCTTTTTGAAAAAACGTTTTATTTTAAAAACGCTCTGACTTTTTCTCCACTTTTTCCGGGCAAAATCAGCTTCTTCTTAACTTGACACGTATACTTAAAAGAACCCTCTAAGTTTTCTAGCGCGGCTTGGATGTTTCAACTTGCGCAGTGCTTTTGCCTCTATTTGCCTAATTCTCTCACGTGTTACATTAAAAATTTTTCCTACTTCTTCTAAGGTATGCTCCTTCCCATCTTTACCAAGGCCAAAACGCATTCTTAGAATTCTTTCTTCCTTTGGTGTTAAAGTTGCAAGAACATTGGTTGTAATGCCACGCAAGTCAGCAAGTATTGCAGCATCCTCTGGTCTGGAGACTCGCTTATCTTCTATACAATCACCGAAGGTACTACTATCATCCTTTCCTGTTGGAGCTTCAAGACTTACTGGGTCCCTTGCTATTTTCATAACTTTGCGTATTCTTTCCAGTGGCATTGTCAGTTCTACACTTAATTCCTCTAACGTCGGCTCTCTTCCCATCTCATGAGTCATTTTTCTTAATGCTCTGTTGATTTTACTGATAACTTCTACCATATGAACTGGTATTCTAACTACTTTAGACTGCTCAGGTATTGCCCTAGTGATTGATTGTCTTACCCACCAAGTGCCATAAGTTGAAAATTTATATCCACGTTTGTAATCAAACTTATCCACGGCCTTCATAAGACCAATATTGCCTTCTTGTATCAAATCAAGCAGATCAAGGCCTCTTTTTGAATACTTCTTAGCAATGGAAACTACTAGCCTTAAGTTAGCCTTAATCATCTCTTGCTTTGCTTCAGAGACTTCTCGTTCGTGTTTTTGTATTCTCCTGATTAGCTCCTTAAATTCTTGCACGTTATCTTCCTGTATATGCTGCTTAATACCGTTCAAAGTACTAGCTATATGTTCAGAGTTATCGTCTATAAACCTTAAAAATTTGTTTTTTAATTCACCTGTAAAAGAGGACTGATTTTCATTGATCTTTAAAAGAATTATCTTTTTCAATTCGTGCTTTAAAAGCACGTCATCATAAACTTTATAGAAACTTTCTCTATCGATATCGTATTTTCTAGCCTCAGCAATAAGATTAGCCTCTTCAAGCGTGATGGATCTATTTATCTTATAAAGTTCTTGTGTAATTCTGGCAACAGCAGCATTACTTAACTTAATTTGTAATGCTATAGACCATATTTGACTATATAAATTCTCTAGTTCATCAGAGGAATCTTTAGAATTTTTTCTTAATACCAATGCTTCATTTGTTAAAGTAATTATCTCATCCAATGCAACTATGACCTTTGGCAATAAGTCACTTTCCATTTCAAGAATAGAAACATTTAAATTCGCTGAATTTATATCTTCATTATCACCGTCTTTCTCATCATCACTTTTTTTACTATCTTTCTCATCATCACTACAGTACTCAGCATCTTCAGAAACATCCTCAGAATCCTCAACATCTTCAGCACTTTCTTCACTCTCTTCTTTGGGTACCACATTAAAGTCAGAGTTATAAATTGCATCCAGATCTATAATTTCTCTCAGTAAGAGAGCTCCACTACTTAAATCATCACGCCATACTTTTATCACCTTTAATGTTACTGATGTTTCAATTATTGCACGTAACATGTTATGCTTTTCAGATTCAATTTTTTTTGCTATCTCGATTTCATCTGCCCTTGACAAAAGCTTTACAGAGCTCATGTCTTGTAAATAAATCCTCACTGGATCATCATTTTGTACTAAAGTTGCAGTAATATTTGGCGATGTGTCATCATCATCAAGTTTACTATCATCACTGTTGGAAGGAATATCTTCTTCATCTTCGCTACTTTCAAGCACATTAATTCCGGAATCCTGCAATAAAGATATAGCATCATCTATAAAATCAGACGAAAAATTTTCATCTGATAATTTATCATTTATATCATCAAAGGTGACAAAACCACCTTTTTTTATACTTTTAGTTACAAGATCTCTGATAACTTTTTTCTTATCTTCTGCATCATTAATAGTTGACATCATTACCTTTATAGTTTATAATTTTATTTCTTATTAACAAATAAACTTACAACGAGCAAGTCTATAATTTTACTTTTAACTTGTGGCTATTCGTTACTTCATATAGTTTAAGATACTGTTAATTTATGTACACTTGTCTTGATCAATTGTTCCATACTTTTCTTCCATTTTTACTGCTATGGACAATCCAACTGAAAATGTTGCAATTCCAACCACTATAGCAGTAAGCATTAAAACATGAGGTATAGGATTGCTATATGAATAAAAATTTGAAACCAATATAGGAGGCAAAGAACTTTTTATATATCCTAGAGATATGTAAAACAACAAAACAGATGCTTGGAAGACGCTTACCCCTATCATTTTCTTGATTAAATTTTTATCGTTTATAATAATATATAAACCTAGCACCATTAATACAATAATAATCGTATAATTATATAAAGTCATTGTTTTTTCCTACGAGCAAAATTCATATATATAATTAACATAGAGGAGCAGACAGTAAATGCTACACCTAATTCCACCAAAAAAATACCCAATTTTTGACCGGTTCTATTATTGGCTGACAAGATATCATAAGATAAAAAATTTTGGCCAAGTAAAGTTGTTGCAACGCCCGTTCCTCCATAAATTAAAATACCTAACACGTTAGTCAATCTAATCACAGAATAAGGTATTGCTTTTAGAGTTGTAGATACACCAAATAGCATTGAATATAATATTATCCCGGAGGCAATAATTATTCCTGCTTGAAAACCTCCACCCGGAGTGTAATCACCGTGAAATTGTATGTATAAACCAAATAAAATGATAAAAGGTATCATCAAAAATGTTACTGCATTTAATATCGGATCTTTAATCATTGTCTTTTTCTTCTTTTAATATCAACGTTATACAAAGCGCAGCAGTAAAAACTACTATAGTTTCTCCAAACGTGTCATAACCACGAAAGCTTGCCAAAACAGCTGTCACTATATTAGGAATACCGGTAGCTTTTTCGGTATTTTCCACATAATAAGGAGCAACATGCAAGTGGATCGGAGCATTGTGGCTGCCAAAATCTGGCAATTGAATCATAAAATATGACAAACATACAGCCAGAAATAACATAAAAAAAAGCGTTATAGGGTTATGAGATAGATTTACTTTATGATTCTTTATCAAGGAGAGTGCTGCAAACGTAAAAATCGTACTGAGCCCCGCACCAACAGAAGCTTCAGTAATTGCAACATCAGGTGCATTCATAATTAAGTATATAAGCGCAATAAGTGAACTAAATACACACATTAGAACAGCACTTACGACTAAATGTCGCGAGAAGACTATAAAAACCGTAACTGTTAGTAACAACAAAAGTAGCACTACATTTAATATTTCTAACACCTTAACCTTCTTTAACAGTTTTTTTCTTAACTTTATAATAAGTGCGCGCTAAAATATAGCCATTAGTTGAGCTAGCTACCCATATTATAAGAATTAATAATATTATTTTAACAGTATTGATTGAAAATCCATTCTGCAAAGCAAAACCAATTAACAATAGCGTTGCACCGCTAGAATCTGTAATACCTGCTGCATGTAACCTAGTATAGAAATCAGGAAATCTAATTACTCCCACACTTGAAATGATTACTGAACAAATGCCTAAAAATATAAGAACGGATCCTATCATAAATTATTAAAACAACATTAATCTCATTAGTGCTATAGTTGATATAAAGCTAACGCTAGCATACAACAATGCTATATCAATTAAAAAAAAATTATTCAGAATGATTGATATTGCTGTTATGAGTACAACTACTTGCGTTGAGAAATTATTGAACGCTAAAACCTTATTGTACACATCACTTGACTTAGACACTATGCGGCACAACATTATACTCATACAGAACAACAGTGTATAGATAGCAATGTGAAGCATTTAAAGACTATGTAACTTCAGTAGATTTCTAAACGGATACTTCTTCATCGCCATCTTGATCATTTATTTCATCATCTATTTCACCATCCACTTCATAATCTTGGCTTTCTTGACTTGCATCAAGATCTGTGTTAAATTGACCATCAGAAAAATTTAATAAATTCGCTAGCTTACTTGTATTACTGCTGTAAACATTATTCATATTTCCTTTCATGTACTCCTTGCATCTACCTACCAAAAGGTTAAATAGCTCATGAGTATCCACCTGTTTTTCTGCTATTTCATACAAGGAAACTATGGTGTTTTTATGGTCTTTAAACTGAACTGTTTGAACTGGATTACTTGCTCCTGTATTTAAATCATGTGTTCTTTGACTTGCCAATAGAACCAATTTGAAACGGTTACTTACCTGTTCTGTACACTTTTCTACAATAGACTCAGCCATAAGATACTACCCTAATAAGTTTTATACTATATCACAAAAAACAAGTTGTCAACTTTGTATCTATTGCGATTCAACTTCATGTTTTACTTTTTCTGCCTCAGATTTTATTTCTTGGCTTTCTGTCATCGTGATTGTTATTTCATGATCAAGTTTTTTTAGAAATCCTAACAATCGCTCTAAAGAAAAACCATCTATTTTACCATTTTTAATTTGTGATACCTTTGGCTGATCAATACCAAGTTTCTCAGATGCAAAAGCCTGAGTCCAAGCATTTTTTTCTATAATTTTATTTATTATATAAAGCAACTTTGTTTTTATTGCTGCACTGTCTAAGTTATTTAACGATATTATTTCCATAATTCTTACACTCACATATCAATTAACTTTATTAAATATTGTAGCATAATATTTAATATACCAAGATATTAATATCATATAACTTGTCAATAATTATATGATATCAAATTTAAAACTTTAAGTTGATTGTATATTAATATTTCAATCAAATTTCTAGTAATTTTAAATTACCACTTTACCATCAGCCTCTCTGAAAAAATCATTTACAGAAAGAACAAGCTAAAATTACAAAGCTTGAAATACAAAAATAATTATTTTATAAATTTATCTTACATAAGAAGTTTATATCTCTATATCTTAACATAGATATTTATTTAAATTTTTAAAATTTCTATTTTAACGAGAATTCTATATACTATATTTATAATATAACTTAAATATTTGTTGCTTTTTAGCTGGAACACTATTTAGTTAGTAAGTAAAATTGTGTTGAATATGACAAAAATAAAAAAAGATGTTGCTGTTATTATGGGAAGTGAGTCAGATTACACCACTATGGTCCATACCGTCGATATGCTAAAAGCATTAGAAGTTTCACATGACATATTCATAATATCTGCACATAGAACACCAGAAAGGCTCTTCAATTTTGCTAAATCTGCACAAGAAGAAGGTTTCAAGGTTATTATAGCTGGTGCAGGAGGTGCAGCTCATTTACCTGGTATGGTTGCGTCATTAACTTGTTTACCAGTTATCGGCGTTCCTGTGCATAGTAAACAATTAAATGGGCTGGACAGTCTACTCTCTATAGTTCAAATGCCAAAGGGTGTTCCAGTTGCAACCATGTCTATAGGAGAAAATGGAGCATATAATGCTGCCATTACCGCCGTATCTATATTGTCAATTTCCAACAGTGAAATTGCAGGTAGGTTAAAAAAGTGGAGAGAGAGACAGACCAAAGAAGTAAAAGAAAAACCAGTTTCATAATAAATCTATGGCAATAATCCTTCTAGACACAAAAACCATAAACCGTATAGCAGCGGGGGAGGTGATAGAAAGGCCAGCAAGTGTAGTAAAGGAATTAGTGGAAAATGCAATAGATGCTGGAAGTTTAGAAATAGAGATCAAAATAGAAAGTGGTGGGCGTAACCTTATTATTGTGACAGATGATGGTAACGGAGTAGAAAAAAACGATTTAGAACTTGCGTTTATGCGCCATGCTACTTCAAAATTGAGCGATAGTGAGTTGATAGAAATCAAGCATCTTGGCTTTAGAGGAGAAGCTCTGCCTTCAATAGCAGCAGTAAGTAGGATAAAATTATCGTCTAAAGCAAGCGGAGCAAGTGAAGCATGGTCTATAAGTTATGAGGGTGGAGAAAAGATGGGGGAGCTAACTCCTTACTCTTTATCACAAGGGACACATATTGAAGTACGAGATTTGTTTTTCGCTACCCCAAATAGACTAAAATTTCTAAAAACCGAAAGAGCAGAAACTCAAAGCATTGTTGATATTGTAAACAACCTAGCAATGGTTAACTATCATATAGGGTTTACTCTCACTTCAGGTAATAAAAAGCTCTTAAAATACGCTAAGCAGACTTCGTTATTTCATAGATTGTGTGAAGTAGAAGAAGAATTTCAGGGCAATTCTTTGGAGGTCAATGAAGAAGAAGACGTGACGGCATCAAACTTACGGGACACATCTGTAAGCCAACCGTCAATCGTGGTAAGTCAACTCAGATCTATACATTTGTTAATGGAAGGCCAATTAAAGATAATTTACTTATTGGTGCGGTTAGGTATGCATATCATGATTTTATTCCAAGCGATAGGTATCCTTTTGCAGCGTTACATTTAGAGATACCTTATGATCAAGTAGATGTAAATGTGCATCCAAATAAGTCAGAAGTAAGGTTTCAGAATAAGAAGCTCATATATGAGATAGTGACAAGAGGATTAATCAAAGCATTGTCAAGAAGGATAGGCACCTTTGATGTCATTCCAGCTAGTGACCAGAAAACTACTAATACAATAGAGGGTTTTTTGAAAGGTTCATTATCAGATCCTTTTGATAAATCTGATGTTCAAAATGAATTTTATGAAAGAAGGCCAAGTCCTTTTGAAAATCAACTAATAAAAGAATTTGCTTCTCCAAATGAAAAAGCAAAAGGCTTATCAGAACAGTCAAAATCGTTTGATTATACCGGCATACAGAAATCCCCATCACAAGCGGAAATTATGGTTCTAGAAAAAAAGGTGTTAGAGCAAGTTGATTTGATAGAGAGCCACCCGCTCGGGTTTGCACGCTGTCAGGTCTATAATACTTACATTATTGCCGAGGTAAGAGACAAATTGATTATAGTTGATCAGCATGCAGCCCACGAGAGATTAGTATATGAATGCCTAAAACAAAAATCAAGTATAAAAAGACAAAAACTACTTCTTCCTGAAACGGTTGAAATCAAAAATCAAGCTGGAATGGAGATGATTGAAATCTATAAAGATAAGTTATTTGAAATGGGTTTTGATATTGAAATCAAATCAGAGAATAAAGTGATAGTAAAAGAAATCCCTGCAATTTTGGGAGCAATAGATGTGAAAGAGATGCTAATTAATATAGTGGGTAGATTAACGGAAATAGAAGATACATTGCCAGTAGAAGACAAAGTGAACAAGATATTGGCTACTATCGCTTGTCATGGATCAATTAGAGCAGGCAGGAAAATGAGGTTAGAGGAGATGAATGAGCTGCTGAGACAAATGGAAAAAACTCCATATTCCGGGCAATGCAACCACGGAAGACCAACTTATATAGAAATGAAACTCAGTGATATTGAAAAACTGTTTGAGCGCAGGTAATGAGGTTGCCATAAATATGTAAGTGCTCTTTCCTCGTCATCCAAGTAGCTCATAGAAACGGATTAAACGAAAAACGACTTGACAAACTCCGCCAGCTCCCTTATCATGACAATAAGGGTGTTTGTGACTCAAAACTTGTTTTTGACCTGCAGGCTCAATGACAAAATTCAGTAAAAAACTTAGGGTATTTGTTGGCGGATTACATAAAATTATAGCGGCTGCATGTCTTTTTTATTTTTTCTACATTCAGCCAAATCGCGCTT
>CABFOV010012380.1:1195-11584 GCA_902141375.1 Timema poppense | reverse complement strand
GCCGAGGACTGGGTGGCGTGACTGTTATAGATTGTAGATAGTTTATAAGTCATGTGCTGATATAATCAGTTGGTTCAGAAAGAGCCTCTGAGTAGTACCCTTTGGTTTGAAATTAATTCTCGAGTTTTACATCACTTTGCATATTTAAACTTTTTTATTTTTTTATTTTGCTCTTCATTTACATTTATATCAGAACGTAGCAAATCTAGCCTAGCTCTAAGTTGTCTATTAAACATCAATTTTTATGTTGTTTCATTTTTTGTACAATGTACTGATTGCCTATAATCACATAGAAATCTACTTAAAGCTACTTTCATACTTCTTTTTTTTATGAATAGCAATCATTAATTTTTATCTGACAAATTTTACTGCATTTTCGGCTAAGCCGATGTAAATGGTGGTCCATTGTTACTTACAATGTGTTCAAGTAAACCAAACCTCCTAAAGAATTGCCTTAAATGAGCAATGGTTTGACCTGCTGATGTTGATGATACCTCTAACACTTCCAACCATTTAGTATATGTATCTTTGATAACAAGATAGATCTTAGATTTTAATGGACATATAAAATATACATGTAACCTAGACCATCGCTTCTTTGGATAATTCCAAAAATGTAACATACTCTTTGATGGATTTTGTATTTCCATGAGACAGGGTTTACCATTTTTTACCATTTGTTCAATGTCCTGATCAATATTAGGCTACCAAATATAAGATCTTGCTTAAGTATTCATTTTAACTATTCAAAGATGACTTGAATATAATTCCTCTAACAAATTGGTTGTATTTCAATTATTACCATCAAAACGTTCATGTTTGTTTACATTTGTAGTTCACTGTAACGCCGACAGATATCTTAGGAATCTAGTCTTAAAAAGCTTTTTCAAATAATAAAACGTTAGTGATTATCCATCCAAGAGCTGTACGGGTCGTGCTATAAATTGTGTTAGCAATAGTTTATAGATATTGTGTATTTTATCACTACTCTGCCCAACAGGTTATGGGCCCAGATTAGGCGAGTTACACTATCGGAGACGAAACAATACTTTGATTAAACGAAAAGTTATAAATAAAAAAAAGTGCAAAAGTTGAACGATTCATTAGCCTAACAAAATGGCGCACGCGAACGTGACTCATTCGATACGAGTCGAGATGTTGTCACGCGACAACTATGACACATGGAAATTACAAGCAGAAGCCTTGCTAATAAAAAATTATACTTGGGAATATGTGTCTGGAGAAATACCACAATCGGAGGTGGTTGGCGAAAACGCGGTGCTTGTCACCACGCAAGCCGCACACAAAGCCTTGCTAGCGGCCAACCGGAAGGCAAAAGCTGATTTTATCCTGTCCATCAATCCATCTGAATTAAAACAGATTCGAGGATGCGTAACTTCACGTGATGTATGGATCAAACTAGAATCAATCTACGCATAAAAGGGACCAGCTTGCAAGGCAACATTGCTCAAACGTCTCTCACAATACAAGATGGAAGATGGCGACGATGTGATTGAACATGTCGCTGGATTTTTTGAAGCTGTAGATAAGTTGCAAGCAAAAGAAGTGGACATAAACGGTGATTTGTTGACAATCATGCTGCTCTATAGTGTCTCCAGAAGTTATGACAACTTTCTATGTGCAATCGAATCCCGTGACAATTTACATGACGCTGAAACTTTGAAAGTGAAAGTCTTGGAAGAGCATAACGCGTGTGCTCAGGAAAATGGAATTTCCGCCATGTTTGTCAAGTCAGTAAACCAGTTCGTAATCCGACCGAAAGGTGGTTTGAACAGTTGTGCTGGATCCTAACAGAAACATAAGAACCACAACTAAATTATAAATGCAGCTTTTGCAAAAAGAAAGGATATAGGAAGCTGATTGTTTCTTTAAAAAGAATTTAAGCGAACAAACGGCAAATAAAGCTGACGAGGCTCATTGTTGTTTTTTCTTTGACAAATAAATTATAAAATCATGCAACATAAACAACCGTTGGTACATTGATAGTGGTTGCACATCTCACTTATGCAACAATAAACATGAATTCAAGAGTACGAAGAAAATTCACGGGAATCTTAAACTTGCCGATGACAGTACCACGCAAGTAAAAGCAAAAGGTGAGATGCAAATCACCACCACAAACAGTGTGACAGACTCTATCACATTGAAAGACACCTTATATGTATCTGACCTCCGAACGAACCTCATCTCTTTGGCAAAAAATTGTGACCACAACAACACGGTGACATTTGAGAAAGATCCCGTGACCATAAAAGGCATAAACGGTGACATTAAAGTTGTTGCGAATAGAATTGGTGACTTATTCTACTTATGTGAAAGCGATCAGCAAGCGTATGGTCACAGGATCAAAAGTTGTAAAAAGTGGAAAAAAATTGGCACGCTAGACTTGGTCATTTTAATTCGAGGGGCATGGTCAATATGATCAAGAACCAATGTGTCATCGGTTTAAAATTCAATGACTCAACTGACTTAAAAAACTGTCACACCTGTATAGAAGGAAAAATAACATCAACTCCCTTCACAAAATGAGAGGTTACCTCACAAAATATTCTGGAGTTATTCCATTCCGATGTCTGTGTGCCGATGAGGGAAGCATCTCAAGGTGGCGCACGTTATTTCGTAGCCTTCATAGACGACTACAGCTGATGGTGTCAAGTCTATGTCCATCGTCACAAGGGAGAGGTCACTGAGAATTTCATTGAGTTCAAGAATCTAGCGGAAAATCAGACAGGGCATAAGATAAAAGCTCTTCAATCGGATAATGTTAAAGAATATTGCAACGATAAAATTGATTCCAGCCTCAAACGTGCTGGCGTCCAACGACGTCCAACAACTCCGCAAACCCCACAAAAAACGTTATTATGGAAAGGAAGAACCGCACTTTAATTGAGGCTGCTCGGTGCATGCTACTCAAGTTCGGAATGCCACTGTCCTTTTGGGCCTAAGCCATAGCGACAGCCAACCACATCTAAAATCGATGGACAACAAAAGGGTTGTCTGAAGGAACGCTGTCTGTTCCAAGGCCTACCGGGTATGGCTACCAAGTGAACGAAAAATTCGTGTCACCAGGGACGAAAGATTCTGCGCTGATCCTGGGCCCGGATGCACATCTACATAATTTCTTCAAGAAAAAGAAACATTCTTTCAACATGAAGAACGGGGGTTCAATGAAGATGAGTCCTCGCAAAAAGACGTAGAGATCAGTCCAAACGCTCTGGAAGACGATGATCCATTTAATGGATTCGAGGTTAATGATTACCCCATGCTTGTCATTGGATACCGACAAGCTCATCAAGGCATCACAGGAATCTAATCCGACATGCTGGCTGAACGAGGACCCGACAGACTAAAGTAAAGTCATACTGGAGGAAGTTGTCGCCCCACTAAAACATACCAGCCCGGGCCAACCCGGCCAGTCAGAACCTTGCTCTAAATAATGATTCGCCATACGATAAAGATACTGGGCCTTCAAACACTGAATCATCTCAACAATCTATGGAGCACAACAACGTTCAAAGTAACGAGGAAGATGGATCGTTTCATAATGCCCCAGTTGCAATGAATGCCTCAGAGATTCACACCGACAGTGCCATGAAGGGGCCCAGATTGCGAGGAATGGTTCGATGAAATTCATTCCAAAATCAGATGTTTGGTCGCCAACAACACTTGGGAAATCGTTGATAGATCAATCGACAATAGTGTGATCGACTGTATGGTGGTTCTTCGAAACAAGTATAATCCTGATAGAATATTACTTCGAAGGAAGGCAAGGGTGTTCGCAAGAGGATTCTTCCAAAGACCAAGAATCGGCTTTGTGGACACTTTTGCTCCAGTCGCCACTATCGTATCATTTCGGTTACTCATGGCATTGCCAGCAAAGCTCAACATAAAAGTCTCGCAGCTCGACATTACAACGGCCTATCTAAATGGTGACATCGACACACTAACATTCATGGAAAGCCGGATTTTTTTGTTGAGGCACTACAAAAGATGATCAGGACTGAAAATGACGACAGCATTGTTGGTAAAGCAAAATACATTATTCATAAACTGAAATCCGATAGCAAAGTCTGCAAACTCTAGAAGGACGTTTATGGGTTCCGTCAAGCTGGTCGATAGTGGCACGCTAAATTAAGTGTAACCTTAGAATCTATCGGGTTGCAGCCTACACACTCTGGCCCATGCATGTACGTCGATAGTCGAAGTAAACACCCAGTCTAGGTGCTCATCTATGTTGATGATATCGTGATCGCTTCTGGAAACCCGTAGCGAACCAGAGACATTAAAGGTGAAGTGTCAAACAAATTTGATGTAAAGGAGCTTGAAGCTATAAATCATTGTTTAGGAATTGAAGTGAGCCAATCCAAGGGCAAAGTCACGTTATATCAGAGTGGCTACATCAGGGATATCTTACATAAGTTCGGGATGGATGACTGCAAACCAGTGAAGACTCCTATATCAACCGTGATCAAGTTTGATTCTTCCTCCACTACCACAGAAGAAACAAAGCAATATCCATTCAGAGAGAGTTGATTGGATCCCTCATGTACATCGCCATCGGTACCCGTCTCGACATCGCTAACGCAGTCAACAAGCTGAGTCATTATAATAATTGTCACAACCTCAACTACTTACTGGCAAGCTGCCAAGCGTGTGCTAAGATATCTGCAAGGAGCCGTTGACAAGAGGTTGGTCTACTCCAGGGATGATGAAGACATTTACGGTTTCGCAGACGCAGATTGGGGAAACTGTGACACTTGCAGAAAGTCCTATACAGGTTACATTTTTACCTTGTATGGAGCGGTGGTATCAAGGTGCTAAAGAAAGCAGAGAACCGTTGCTTTATCTTCAACCGAGGCATAATATATGAGTCTCACCGAAGCTGCGAAGGAAGAAACCTTACTGATGACCTTCGTACGAGAACTTAGTTTATAGGAGTTGTCCAACATCATTATTTTCAATGATAATCAATAAGCTGGAAAATGTGCACATAACCCCGTCTTCCACTCAAGATCGAAACATATAGACATAAAGTTTCATTTTATTCATCGAGCTCTCCAAGATCACCCACTAAGGCTTGAATATCTATCCACTGAGGATATGGTAGGTGACATCCTAACAAAACCTCTTCTTGGAGCCAAACACGAAAGTGTGTCAACGAATTGGGTTTACGTACTTGATTGTTACCTATTGACCTTTTGGACTTAAAATTGAGGGGGAGTGTTGGGGTTCAATTACTACTGTCAAAACGTTCATGTTTGTTTACATTTGTAGTTCACTATAATGCCGACTGATGTCTTGTGAATTTAGTCTTAAAAAAGCTTTTTCAAATAATAAACCGTTAGTCATATTACATCCAGGTGCTGTACGGCTCGTGCTATAAATTGTGTTAGCAATAGTTAATATATTGTGTATTTCGATCACTACTCTGCCAAATAAAATGTTTACAAAATTTCTCTGGTACAATAATTCTATACCCCCACATCAGTATTCCTTGCTCTAAAGATAATTCATTTTTCCTATAAAATAAGTGGTCAACTTCTTATCATTATCATAAGGCCAACCAAACCTCCTATAACCGGTAAGTTTAACAAATTCTGGATCTTTTTGTACTTCTCTCTTTATATCTTAACATTTTATAGGTACTCCATTAATTTCAAAAAATTTAAGTAGGTACCAATACAATTATCATTCTCTAATTCGTCATTGTCAGAGTTAACTAATGGCCACCTGGATAGTCCATTAGCATTAACATGATTTTCTGATTTGATACATCAAATATCAAAATCATACCAGCCTTTGAAGCTAGTAGATTATAAGAGCATATTTTTGTAATCTACAAGCTGCAAAGGCTGGCAAACTTTTTTTTCCCCCAAATATTCTTAACGAAGGTTTATAATCTGTTTATAGTGTAAATTTCCTCCCCTACAGCAATTGATTAAATTTATTTTCTTAAAAAAAACAAGTCTCATAGCTTCCTTGTCAATCTCTGAATATCCCTGCTCATCTTTAGATAGTCTGCGGGAAGCATAGGCTATTTGACGTTCACTTCCATCACTCTGCACTTGTGACAGTACATTACCAAGACCATATCCTGATACATCACATGCTAATTTTAATGGTAGTTTAGGATTATAGTGAGTTAACACCTTTGCTGATACTAGCTTTTCTTGAATTATTGAAAAAGATTTCATACATGCATTGTAAAAATTAAAATCGGTGTTTTTTCTCAATAGACGATACATAAGACACAGTATCGTGGATAATTTTGTAACAAACGTCCCATAGTAATTGACTAGCCCTAGAAATCCCTTCAGTTGTTTAACGTTTCCCGGCTTAGGTGCATCTAATATAGCCACAACTTTTTCTTTGGTTGTTTTTAACCCATCTTTCTCTATTACAAGCCCTAAATACTCTAAATCTTAGAAAAAACTTACACTTATTTTTACTTACTGTGAGACCCTTGTCACTTAAACGTTTACATACATCTTTGAGTCTGTTACAATGTCCCTGCATGCTCCTACCAGTAACCAAAATTTCATCAAAAAATACCATTTCTCCTTTCAACCCCTGTAATGAATTTTTCAATTAATTTTTGGAACAAATTTAGTGCTGGAGAAATTCTGTTGTAACTAAATAAACCCTTGTGAGTACTTATAACATAAGGTTTTATAGATTCTTCATCTAACCTAGCTTGATGATAAGCATTATATAGACTCAGTTTACTAAAGGTTTCTCCCTTTTGTAAAGTGACAAATAAACTCTTCTATTTTGGGAAAAGAATGTATCTCTAGCTCTAGACTAGAGTTCAGGGTCACTTTAAAATCTCCACATATTCTTATATTTCCATTCCTCTTAAGTATAGGGACTATTGGTGTGCATCATTCACTATTAGAAATCGGAGGCAATACCTCCTCTTGCATTAAGCGTTCTAAATCCTGCTCTACCTTTTATTTAAGTGCGAATGGAATTGATCTTGTTTTGAAATAGTTTGGCTTAGCATTCTTTTTCGAATTTAACCTAAATGGTTCACCCTTATAATCACCTAACTTTTTATTAAAAACTTCTGGAAATTACCTTAACAGGTTGGTTACCATTTATGTTTGTACCCTATTTGCCGTTACACTATTTATATTATGCCAGTTTTCTGGAATAAATAATTGAACTTTTAGTTATTTAATCCAGTTCCGCCCAAGTAATGGATTAACTCCACATATGACAACCCGGTTTCTTCGTTACTGTCGAAACTACTCTTGTTTCCTATGACCACCATTTTGTGTTAATATGGGTTATTTTTCATAGACCACGCCCTCAGTTATTAAAATCCCCAAATGTTCTCGGAGCTGCCTCAAGTATGTTATGGATACGTTTCCAATTGAAGAACTTTATTTTCCACTTATATAATTAAATTAATTCAAAAAACTTTTAAAGATGGACTTCCAAATAGCCAGGATCATGTTACACCATAATTTGTTTTATTCTCATCGCCAATATGTTACGTCCGTGGAACAAGAACACTTACTTGGTTTATTGTTACCGCTTGAGTGAGAATGGTTTGGTCGGGAACACCGGCTATCGATAAGATTCTCGATAGTCATTTAGGATGGCGAATGATGGGAAACAGACAATTTATTACGTCTACCTACAACCTACATGGAAATACATTACAGATACATATATTTTACTACTTTTTATACATGGCAATAGTTAACAGCTATATTTTGTATGTTCAAGCCGCTAAAGAAAATCAAAAAATACCAATGTCACATCTTCAGTTGCGTTCAATGTTGGAAAATCAACTGACTAGAGTTTTTTAGGAAGAAAACAGGAAACTCACGAGGACCCATAAAAGGGACTAAAAGAAATATTCATGGATCATATCCCACAGTCGAAAATACAATTTGTCTAAATAATGTAGGGGTTCATTTAACAATGTTTGGTACTCGAAGACGATGTGCTTACTTTAGGACCAAAAATGTTTTCATGTCAAACGAAGTACTGTGGGATGAAAAGCTTGTAGTGTTCCACTATGTATGGTATGTTTTTAACAATTTCATTCATCATCTACTCAAAAATAAGAGATAATGTATTTGAATTGTGTAACACTTTTAAAAGCTATTGTTTAGTCTATTTAATAACAATGTCTTTTTGTATCATTAAAATGTTGTGTTTTATCACTATATAATAATATAAGTTGAAATTGAAATAAAAGGAGATTAAACATAAACTTTCTATAAATAATATATAATACCATGTTTTTATTTTGATATTATGTAACCTGATCCTTGAAATATATAGTGGTCCAACATATTAACCACTACCCATTAAAGAATTTACATGTCTCCGGTGGTCTTTGGTCCATATAGGGACCTCCCCTTATATTGATAAAATAAACTAATAAAAAATAAATTCTCACTGAATTCACTTTCTACAGCATATGAAGAGAAAGAATGTATTTTATTTTTTAAAAAACTGCTATTACCAACAAGCGTGTCTTTTGCCCTTTTAAGAATAATATTTAGCACCGCGTCTTACTACCCGTTCGGGTTATACGCTCCCTTTTAAGAGTTAACGTGTAAAATATACTCGTAAATATTTATTTTGAAACCATATATATGTATATATATTTGTAAATATATATTCTAAGTATACTTTTCATGGTGCGAGCTATATTTGTAAAAGAACATATTCTAAAACTTTTATTTTTGTAAATAAATATTCTAAAACTGCTAGGTTTGTCTTTTAACGTCTACACCCAAACACCACCTCTCCTATCCTCTAAATACAAGTTTATTCATCTTATGAGCTCAGTCTCAAACCTTATTGACAATTTGAAACATGATATATTACTTGGTGAGTTTAAAGGACTCTAAGATCAACTTTTAACGGCGTTAATGTTTTCTTATGTGATCGACCGAAAATGTCAGTGAGATCAATCAATTGCCGACCAGTGGGTTAGACATAGTACCTAATGAGATAAGAGGTTGGATGAACTAATTCCAGATTACCCTCTGACGATTAGTTACCGTGTTATGGAAGTGTATGAGTGAGACAGCCAACACATGAAGATTGAGGTGCTCTGGTAAGAGACAGACAAGAAGGAGCAAGGAGTGTTCGACGGACTCTTCACAGTCCACTACAACACACTCCACATCCTGAGACATCACATGGAACATATTAACAGGGATATGTCCTTCAACTCCTGGAATACTTTCAATTTCTATTGATACTCATATTAAAGATTTTAAAACATTTCAGAAACAATTTTAATATGAATTATTAGTAGGGGTGTTTGACAGTAATAGATTGTGACCTTGAAACCGTGAGCTAGTACATGAGGTCGTTGACCCTGGCGATATTCCCCCTCCCCCAATCTATGTATTAAAGGGTTTTTCCTGGTGACTCATACCTGGCGCCAGTTTGGCAGCTCGACAAGACAAGTAGAGACAAGTATAAATCATGACCTTGAAACAATGAACTAGTACATGAGATCATTGACCCTGGCAACCCTCCTCTTTCTATGTGGCATTGGGTTTTACGGATGACATCATCACACTGTCACAACCTTGATGACTCATACCTGCAGGGTTATTATGACCACGACGCAAAATGAATTTGCGACCGTTAGTAGAGAGACACTAGACTTTGCATCAAAAGTTATTATGGCCGACCACTTTGCGAAAGCAAAGCCCTTGCAGGCGCAAAATGTTCCTAGTAGAGTGACGCAAAGTTGCACAGACATTTTACTTGTCCTTTGGTTTTAGTTTTGAGGTTATGTATCTTATGTTTTGTAATTTATTAGATTTTAAAGAACTAAACAGGCTAATTCATAGCCCCATAGGCATATTATAATCCCAAAAGGTATTTTCCTGTGTGTTTGGTTAATATTATTATTTTGTGTGTTTTTAGTTAATATAATTAATTTAAATTAAACAATAAAGGTTTGTTATGTTAAATTATATTTCAATTTAAATAATTTTATCAAAAAATTATAATGGATGAGGTATTTCTGCAACTACACTTTTTGATATTACGGCAGAGAGTTGAAAGGCGGAGATTAGGCGGTATCCGAATAGTCAAGTACACTTGACTTGATTCAGTCTTGATAATTTCACACACCTAGCGGTTTTCATAGTGAAGGCTACATCAAACTATTCGAACGGCTACACACTTGGGCTCACAGTTCTGCTTCCTACTGAATAATTAGTGTAAGTCGATGCTTAACAGACGAAACGATAACACCAAAACAATTGCCAGTCAAACACCGCACCAACACCGCATGGATCGTAGCTTTCGTATCTATGGTACCAAGACCTCGAGAAAGCTGCATCGGTCTAGTCCGCGACTATTCGGACCGATCTACACTTG
>CABFOV010012379.1:0-10235 GCA_902141375.1 Timema poppense | reverse complement strand
TGTGGGGAATGCCAGGCCTCCACCGTGGTTCGGATTCCACGTTAAACTGTAGGTCCTCCATTTCATCTCACAATCACCCTACCATTACACATTAGCGTAAGTGCGTATAACCCGAACGGGTAGTAAGACGCGGTGCGGTGCTAATAATAATAATAATAATATAATTTTTTAAATGTATGTAAAACAGTTTAATTGGCTTATTTTCAACAAGGTTTAGTGAGAAATGTCGAAGTTCAAAGAATAAGATAAATGCTGAGAAACGTAGACCTAGCTTTCCTCTAACAAAATCATTTTTTCCTTCAAAAGTGTCTCACCCGCTTCGGTGGCCACATGATCTAAGGCGTCATTCCCGTGTTATACTATACTGTCTATTACATGGATATCGTGGTTCTAATCCCGGTCGAATGTAATGAGGGGTGTTTCTTGTCCAAATTGGTTTTCCTCTTCCCTCCACCCCCCCAAGCAAATGCGGGCACACTTCCTCGGAATGCAATCTTCCTCACCCCTAACTCATTAGCTTAATTAGTACAAACGCGTATAACCTGACAGGTACGCGGTGCTAAAAAAATAATAATAATGTTACAACAGGAAATTCTAAAATAATTAATGTTAGTTTCAATTGTGTTGACGCTCCAGAGTTGCAGGGCGAGGGTAATTTTCCCCTCGAGTAGGCGGCGCCCTCAAGAGCCTGTCTCCTCACTGGGAAAACTCGTATAGTAGGACTTTGATAGGAAAGAACTTTTAGAAAATACAAACATGTTTTTTGCTGTAGACATTTATTACCAACCCACCTCGATGGCGTGGTTAGATAACGCGTTAGTTTCGTGTTTAGCTAGACTGCCGGGGACGGGGAGATCAAGGTTCGAATCTCGCTTGAGTGAAATGTGGAGGGGTGTGTGTGTGTGTTCCTAAATGGTTTCCCCTCCCCCTTACCCGCAAATGCTGGTGCATTTCATCTATATTCAACTACCCTAAATCCTAGCCCGTTAGTGTAATTAGTACTTAAACGTGTAACCCGAACCGGTAGTAAGACGCTGTGCTAAATAATAATAATAATAATAATAAAATAATAATAGGTAATTTATTACCAAATTACTCAAAAGTGATAAGTGGCAGCTCACATGACTTTAATTATAAATAAATAAAAATTATAATTCTCTCAATAAAAACTTTCTTTATATCTAAATCGGACAGTAGCTTCGAATTGAACGTTATGTCGTATTTTTTGTAGTTCCCATTAAGAGACAAGGCGAATTGGACCAGTAAAACCACTTTACGATATTTCAATAAAAAACACAACAAAATTAAACACCATCGGTTGGATGCGATTTATGACGGGTTATTTAAAGCGAGGATGTAGGGGACGCGAGAAAAGGTCAGCGTTTATCCTGTTTTTATAGCAAAACCTTTTTTTGGGGGCCCAAATAAATCAAATATTGCTTCAATACAGAAATAGAGTTTAATTTTCTTCACGTGGCGATATCAACATTTCTTGAATATCAGTCAGTCAAGGGTGTCCTGGAATTTGATGACAACTTTTTATCTCCATTTAAAAATAATAATAATAATTATTATTATTATTATCATCATCATCATCACGTCTTACTACCCGTTCAGGTTATACGCACTTACGCTAATGTGTAATGGTAGGGTGATTGTGAGATGAAATGGAGGATAGGCCTGGCATTCCCCACATTCACAAGATGTCTTGTCAGAGGTGAAGGAAGGGTTTGGTGTAATCAGATAAATCTGTGCCGGTACCGAGGATTGAACCCCGGACACCATTTAAAAAATCTGTCATCTAATGCCGCTATTTTTTATGACAGATATTAAAGAACTGTTGATACCACATATAAAAAAAAATCTAGGTTTCTATTGGAGCAATATTTTTATTAAGAGCAAATAAAAACTGCGAAAAAACACTTTACCTTTCCTCGCTTAATCCAAGACACGCCAAAGAACATAAAAGCACCAGAAATAACGTGACTAAGAGTGTGACGTCATACCTGTAAGTCATAAACCGAGTTAAAGAGGCACGTTTCCACGCAGTGTATACCTGTTCAGGTGTGGTCGATCAAACCTTGGTCAGAAGAGTGTGCCGAGGAAACCCCTTGACGCGGCACGCGAAACAAACACTTTTAAGGTAGGATGGACGGTAAGGCAAGAAAAAGTGTTTTTTTGCTGTTTTTATGGCTCAAAAATATATATATATTTTTTTTTGCTCAAATAAATAAAATATTCCTCCAGTACAAACATATAGTTTAATTTTCTTCAAATGGTGACCTCAAAATTTCTTGAATATCTATCTGTTAAGGGTGTCCTGAAATTTAATGACAACTTTTTCTATTAATTTAAAAAGTTTTGTTAGATAATGACATTATGTTCATTACAGATATTCAACAACTGTTGACATCACCACGTGAATAAAATTAAACTTTATGTTTTTACTGAAGAAATATATTATTTATTTTGGCCAAAAAAAAAAACAGGTCTTTTCTCGCGTCCCACCTTAACGTCCGGTTTAAAAATGGCCGTCCAACTCATTGGCTCCTTTTCACCAAACGATCTCTCTGCTAATGAGAGTGAGACTGCAGGTTAACGAGACAGGTGTAATTATTGTGTTGCTCACTGTAAAGCTATTTGTCTAATGAAAAGGGGAAGGACAGGCATTGAAATATGGAAGCATAAAACGTTATAGTTTATTATTATTATTATTATTATTAGCACCGCGTCTTACTACCCGTTCGGGTTATACGCACTTACGTTAATGTGTAATGGTAGGGTGATTGTTAGATGAAATGGAGGACCTAGAGTTTAACGTGAAATCCGAACCACGGTGGAGGCCTGGCATTCCTCACATTCACAAGTTGTCTTGTCAGAGGTGAAGGAAGGGTTTGGTAATCAGATAAATCTGTGCCGGGACCGAGGATTGAACCCCGGCCGCCAGCATAGAAGTCTGACACCTTACCCCTAGACCGCCAGGTCACCAACTCTCCAGTGTTCTTGATTATAAAACACAATTAGGAGTTTAACAGGTTTTTTTACCAGCTTCGGTGGCCACGTGGTCTAAAGCGCTACTCTCGTAGTAGACTAGTCTGCTGATGACGGGGAGATCGAGGTTCGAATCAAGGTCGGGTGTATTGAGGGTGGTTTTCCCCTTAAATGGTTTTCCCCACCCCCTCCACGCAAATGCGGGTTCACTTCCTCTAATTCAACCTTCCCAGTTCCTAATCTCATTAGCGTAATTAGTACTTAAAGCGTATAACCCGAACGGGTAGTAAGACGCGGTGCTAAATATTATTATTATTATTAACTACTTAATTTTATAAAATAGGCACGAGAATGATTTTCTTAATGCGCCTGCATTAGCCTGGATAATTACTATAATCGAAAAAAAAATACCGCTACAGTGACCTTGAAAACGTCTTACCGTGGCTTCAGAATCCAAGTTGATATCCATACACTCCATGGTTAGTATCCAACAAGTGGAAAGTCAAAGGAACTATTTCTATGTTGAATTTACCAACACACCACATAAAACAATTTATTTGGGACAGTTCCACCCGTCCCCCTTCTGAAAACGCACAAATTAAATCGCCACTTCATCGTTTCAGGAACACTTGGCTAACCCTACATGTCCCTTCAGACGAGGAACGAAAAGTCACACAATCAGAAGACCAGTAGACGAATTGATGAACAGCGCTCTCGGAACGTCAATAAATTAGCCGTACCAACCGTCACGACGGCTCAAAAACAAAAGTACCTTTTATTTCAACACTTTCCCGACAGACTGGAAATGGCGAGTCACCTTCAGGTGGGCTAGACTCGAAATAAACACGAGACGACCTTCGGAGGAGGTTTGGAAAGAAGACCGTATCGCTAATAGGACTTTGATCAATCTGGTATGAAACTCAAAACGAAGGGCGGCCGCCATTTTGATGCCGAGAATAAGGGGTGGTTAGTAACGGGGAGAGAAGGGGGAGCGGCGCCTACTGGCGCCACGACGCTATGACAGGCGTTGAAGAGAGGTAAGACGAGGAACTATTCCCCTGCGTTAACTTACAAGTAGGCGCTACTTCAACACAAAGTTACGTCATTCTTGTAATAATAATAATAATAATAATAATAATAATAATAATAATTGGTGACCTGGTGGTCTAGGGGTAGAGTGTCGGGATTCTGTGCTGGGCGGCCGGGGTTTAATCCTCGGTCCAGCCACAGATTTATCTGATTACCAAACCCTTCCTTCTACCTCTGACAAGACATCTTGTGAATGTGGGGAATGCCAGGCCTCCACCGTGGTTCGGATCCCACGTTAAGCTATAGGTCCTCCATTTCCTCTCAAAATCACCCTACCATTACACATTAGCGTAAGTGCGTATAACCTGAACGGTTAGTAAGACGCGGTGATTAATAATAATAATAATAATTAATTGATTTTTTTTGCACTTACGTTTTATAAATCTTTATTCGGTTTATGCAAACCCGTGACCAGGGGCTCTTTGAAAGTATGGGGGGTAGGGGCTCCACTAAGAGAGGGGTCCTCATGACCGGGTACAATTTTAGAAACTGGATGACTTTTGAAGATATTTGAAGGTGATTTATTTTTTACAGGTAGTAGAGTAATTTTTGTATTCCTTTCTTTGTAATTATGAGAGACAAAAACTCTTGTGATTAGGTTGCGATTTAGATATCTGAAGAACAAATTTGAATTTGATAATCTCGTAGAATTTTTTAAAGGAAAAAATGTACACAAAATGTTTGTATTAATCTATTTTTAAATTGTAGTGTTTCCAAATAAAAACTAAATATTTCGTCTGACAAGCGATGGGTAAGGTGTTGATGTAAGGTAAAATAAAAAAAACTTAGGTGTAATGCAATTATTATAGTTTTGTGTATTTTTAATCAAACACTCTTAGTTTAAGTATGAATAAATTCTAAATATATATTTTAAGAATTGTTTAAAAAAAAGTTCTTAGGAAAAAAATCATGGCGTGGATTTTAATAATCAACTTACGCAATAAAACATAGATATTCAAACTAATCTAAATTACGTTTTACAGTCTGGTCAGTAAAAATACCAAGAACATTTCTCATCTGAGTCCGGTGGTACAAGAACACGATTTGAGGTGTACGCCAACATGACAAAAAATAAACACTACCCGCTTCGGTGGCCGCGTGGTCTAAGGTTTTACTCTCGCCAGTATAATAGACCACCGATGACGGAGAGATCGAGGTTCAAATCTCAGTCGGGTGTAATGAGGGTGGCTTTTACTAAATGGTTACACTCTCCCTCCACGCAAATGTGGGTACACTTCCTATAAATATAGCCTTCCTAATCCCTTACACCATTAGTGTGATTAGTCCATAAGCGTATAAACCGAACGGGTAGTAGAATGTAGTGCGCTCTCTCTCTCTCTCTCTCTCTCTCTCTATATATATATATATATATATATATATATATAGAGAGAGAGAGAGAGAGAGAGAGAGAGAGAGAGAGAGAAATTTTATTACGTGCTAATAAAATGTTATTACTGCTCATTCAATCATCTTCTAACAGGCCCATTAGTCTCAACCTCCTCCTCCCCCCCCAAAAAAAGACACAGGACTGCGCTAGTCAGGATTTATTAACCTGGGGGCTAGCGTGACTTTAGTTTACAGACTACGCCAAAATTTGACTGCAACATGCGATCTAAGAAAAACACTCTTCACCAATGTGTTTTTACCTTCTCGCCATCGTACAGGTAGAGAGAGTATTGTGATCGTAAAAAAAAAATAGAGCTCGAGATTTTGAATAATGTTGACGTACCACGACTCCCCCCTCTCAAATTAAAAAAAAAATAGTTTTCGAATTTCTGTCTTTCTGTACCTCGGAAAGCCTAAACTATTTTACCGATAGGGCTAAAACTTGTTACCTAAGGTTTTCATAGAATTTCCCCGGGGGGGTTTTGGAATTGGATATCTAACCCTAAAATTAAGGGTAGTTTACTGAAGGGTTAAAAGAGAAAAATTCGATTTTCTCCAAATCGGCTCAAACAATTTTAATTAAATTTCATTTCTAAACATTGATCAATACTATAAACAAAATGGCTACTCTCATTTTTTTCGATAAAATTACTCTAAGGGTTCCGGTTTGATGCGTAAATTCTCATTTTTTATCATCTCCGAAACTATTTGAGATATGAAATTACGTATCATTGCAAATATGTAGGTCTACCTATAAAACAAATATGTTATATGAAACATATTTTTATAAAACAAATAGTTTCGGAGATATTGGCAAATATATTGATACAATTTTGTGAGCTTAAGTTGTACATAGACACAACTTAAGTTTTAACGCAATAATTCTCTAACTCCATAGAGTAAGTAGATAAGTAAGTCTCTCAAAAAGTGTATGTTCTTTTTCCTTTAACCTCTTAGGGGAAATGTTTGTACAGCAATGATCTATCTCTGTCATTTTAGATTCAATAGTCAACATTTACCTATTTTGTTGTTCAAAATGTATAAATGAGAAATTTAATGAAAAATGCAATAGCCATAAGATGTGCAACCCCTAATAAAATGTCGAAAATGTTAACCGAAAGTAGAAATTTTAATACGAAGTATTGACCCTTGTGGACCTAATATCGATCTTTTTTTTTCCTTTTTTTTTTCCAAATATACTAGTGAGGACTTTGATTCTTTAAAAAAGAAAATCATAAAATTTTAATCTGGGAGTCAAAAAAATGTTTAACGTAAGTATAACTTAATGTTTGCTCGGGTTTGTTAGTGTATTTTATTTTGTTCCACATATATTTTGAATTTTGATTAAATATCTTCATTTTTAAACAATGGAGTGAGAAAGTCCGTGCGGGGTTTCGTAATATTTATTATTTTACGTGCACTTTCTGGACTGACTGATTATATCCGAACACGATATAATTTCTATGAGGGAGCGCTAAAGGATCCTACCAATTTTGCCGGGAAGAATTTTTTCACACACCTTCCAGGGTTCTTTTACATGCCATAATCGACACGGGAGCGACGGCTTTACTTCCCCTCCGAAGGAAGTTGTGCTACGTTGTGCCCTCAAGAAAAACCCATCTGGGTTTGAACCCACGAACATCGGGTCCTGAGGTCGACAAATATTCTTGTTTAATAAATGAATCCACATAGACTGACCTTGAGCAAATAATTGTAGTAGACACTCAAACAGAACGCGACACCAAAGAGAGTGACGCCGGCTAACGCTAAGAACAAGAACCATTGTTGCGTCATAACAGGAGCACAAGACAGACGTCCACGTGAGCTCGCAAACGTTCACTTCAAAACTCCCGATCTATCCGGACTACCGAGTGATAATAGCCGGTCTATGATGACTTGCTCGAGTGTTAGCGAATCAACAACACTATGTGAAATGGGGCTATCACAGGAAGTTATACATTACCACCCACCCCATCCCCCCCCCCTCTTTCACCAATAACCTTTATTGTATCCTGTTCGATTTCATAGCGTTGTTGTTTGTTTGTTTTTGATTTATTTGAGGTAGGTCTAAGTATTTAATATGCACTTCTGAACCGACTGATTATATAAGCACTAACTTAAATCTAGAACAAACACAACATCCAGCCTTCCAATCGTTAATTCACCATCACTGTAAAAGGGGAAACCAACATTTCACCAATTATAAGACCCGCCTCGCCGCCACCGCCCTAGTTTCGTGTTAAGCTAGACTGCCGAGGACGGGGAGATCGAAGTTCGAATCTCGGTCGGGTAAACGGGGGAGCGGGGTTCCTAAATGGTTTTCCACTCCCCCTCCACGCAAATGCGGGTATCACTTCCTCTAAATTCAATCTTCCCAACTCCTAACACATTAGCGTAATTAGTACTTAAGCGTATAATTAAAACGGGTGGTAAGACGAGGTGCTAAATAAAATAATAAACCCATGATAAGTTTATCGACCGTGCCAGGAATCGAACCCTGGACCGTTAAATAGGTAGAGACACGCTACCGACTGAGCTAAGTTGTCTGAGACAGTCGGTGGAGCATCTGCTTAGTGAGAAATTGTGCCGGGTTTGAATCCCAGCATGGCCGAAAAATTGAATCGTTGATGAAAGTGGTTTTTTTATCTCAATCAAGATGATGAATGGGTGGTCAGGGGACTGGTTATTGATAAAATATTGGCCGGATCCGGATATGTGTAAGTTCTTATGATGTTGATTTATTTAATCATTTTCTTGGTAAAAATATTTGCTTAAATTCATGCATTAAGGCTCTTGGCCCTGTCGAGTGCAAGTCTAGACCCTATTTTGTGGGATGGTGGGCGGGAGGTTGAAAGGCGCGTATCTCCACAACCAACCAAAGTATCCTTCCGCGCCAACAAGAACTGATGGATCACGGAAACCGTAGATGGCGCTAGCTACCAGACAGGTCTTTCGGAAAAATCATGCGTTTGAAAATACCAGTTTTCTTGAGAACGAGTGAAATTTTTATGTTAATATTTTCAACACCTCTTCTAAGATAATGTATTGATGTTTATTAATCGTTACATTTTTTTATTTTTTGTTATGAAGCCGGCAATTTTCTATTGAAAAAATGTCAATTTTATCAATATTTGAGCACTGTTAAAATGATAGAGGAGGTGTGTATATAAAAATTATAACTTAATCAACATGCTTCTATTATTGAACAAACCGTTTCCGAAAAGAAAATTGCAAAACAATAAAAATTCTTGAAGATAACCGTTTGTTCCCATGTGTGTGCATTTCCACGCCAAATGAAAAGGGCCAATCGCCTTAATAGGCGGGCACAGCCTTAATCTCCCTCGTGACTGGCTCAACAAGGCGGAGAAGTCTGGCTGGGGTTATGTTGCGTCCCCAGTCACGAAACCCGAACCGTTCATCCGTCAGAACAACTTAACCAACGAACTGGACGAACTAATCGATCAATGAGACTGACATCTGACCGGTTTAAAGGAGCGGAAAACGACAGAGCGACCGACCTGCTTCAGTGGCCGCACGGTCTAAGGCGCTACCCTCGCAATAGACTAGACTGCCAATGAAAGGCCGGATCGATGTTCGAGTCTCGGTGGGATTTACGGAGGGCGGTTTGTCCAAATTGGTTTCATATTCTCTCTCTACAAGAAAATGCGGGTACACTTTCTAAAAATATAACCTTCCTAGTCCCTAAAACAATTAGCATAACTCAGTACACAAGCGAATAAACCGAACGGGTAGTAAGACGCGGTGCTTAAAAAACTACTAAATTAAGTACAATATAGCCAAGCTCGGGGGTGGGGGATCAAAAAGTAGTCCCGCCCGGGCGCAAATTTAACTCGGGCCGCCCCTTATAATAGCCAAATGTGTGAACAGACTATCATGGTAGCTATTGGCAAAATAAGTAGCAATTATGAAAACTTGTGCATAGAGTAATTTGAAAATAGCGCAGTTCGGCGACGTTTAAGGGGTCCACTTCGGTAGGCGAGAAGTTGCCGTGCAGATTTTTCAGAAATCCCGTCATATTTAATCAGTGATGCGTTATTTTAAAATATGGTTCACGCCAAAATGAAGTCAAAAGATTCCAACAGGGCTGTGTTTGCTTAACAGCTCTCTATTTTTAGTTTTAATAATAGAAATAAAATCGTGAAGATGTATTATTAGCACATCCTCAATGACATTTTAACCATATTTATGTAGTTTTGAGACTATGCTCGATGTAACAGTGCCCTAGATTAAGCCTTCCTCTAACAAATACTATATTTTTTTGATAGACTCACAACAGATAATTTTAAGTTATTTAAGGATTAATTTTGTAGTTTAGAAGAGTCAAAGGTTTCATACTGGATAAAGTCGCCACCACGCCACTCGCTCGGAAGAGAGTAAAAGAAAGAAAACGAGATAAATATTCCACCTCTTATGTTTTATTAGATAATGCCACCATGCTCATAACAGATATTCAGGAAATGTTGATATGACCATGCGAAGAAAATTAAACTCTTTTAAGTTTGTACTGGAGCAATATTTGATTTATTTTGGCAAAAAAAAAAGTTTTGTCATAAAAAAATGTAAAAACAGTGACCTTTTCTCGCGTCCACCTCTATCCCACCTTTAGTTAAATGTACGAGTTCGCCACGTGGTCGATCCTACACGGGACAGTACACTGTATTATTATTTATTATTATTAGCACCGCGTCTTAATACCCGTTCGGGTTATACGCACTTACGCTAATGTGTACTGGTAGGGTGATTGTGAG
>CABFOV010012378.1:0-11591 GCA_902141375.1 Timema poppense | reverse complement strand
AAAAGATCAGATCAGAATTAATTAATGGGCCAAGTTCAATGCATGCCTTGTTTCCCTACAAAAATTTGTGATTTTTCCTATGATAATATTAATGTATAGTTTGCACTCAAACATGGAGTTTAGAACATTAATAGTTTATCCAGAAAAATAATTAACTATAACACAAAGTTATAGTGTCATATTATATTCACGGATTTCCAAAGTTTATAAATGTTTTTAGTTTCAAACTGTTTTTCGTGCAATGTTTTACACCTTGGTAATTAATTTACTTTATAGTAGAAAATATATTGTTTTAATGTCTTGTTTGGAAACCGTTTTACACACAAGTTTATTTTTTTTTACTTTTGATACCTTTTTACTCTAATATACATGTCTTATATTTGAGTTGTTCTTAGTGTCACCAAATTTGAAAATTACCTTGTTGATGACGTTTCTATTTTATATGGACAAGGATGGTGACCTTTTATGACGGGATTTACTATGTGAAATATTAATAGTATACCCTGATTTTCTCGATATTCAGTCATTTTAAATTTAAGTAGTTTTGAAAACGTTTCTTATCTCTATCTTAAAACTGTTAGCCCCGATGGTTATCTTGACCATGTGATCAGTGTAAGAACATAACAATCATAGTTGAGCTTCCTTTATGGAATGTGTTCCAGCTAGAAAGGTGTGCATGAGCATCTTTAATAGTAGAAAGCTACCATTTTACTATTATACATTATATATTGTTATAAAGGTTTTATTAATTTATATAAATACAATAAAGATGTGTATTATAAAACTTATTTTCATTGATATTTAGAATAAAGCACACAATTTTCCTCATTAATGTAAATGGTTGATTATAAAATAACAAGGCGCATTATATTCCGGACTATGGCCGAATAAGTAATACATTTTTTCATAATATTCTAAAATAGTGAACAATATAGTTACTAGGTCCAGTTAATAGCTAAACTTTGTGCTGAATAAAACGTTTTAATTAACTTGAAATGGTCCTAGCTATAGAGCTTAGAAATGAAAAATATTTTAAAAGTTAATATTGTTTAGTATATTTTAGAAAAATTAATTTTAATCTTTATGTATAATTTAAATAAGAACTGTGTTTTATATTTAAATGCTTGATTCTTAAGAAATAAATATTTACAAGTTAGAAAGTATGCTTTAAATATTGTTTAACCATTCTCTTTTTCTCATATAGAGAGAAAATAGCCCTATTGTAATCATGAACATTTTCAACCTCGAGATTATGATGAAGCTTTACGTTTTACTTTCCCCTGAATTAAAAAAGTGAATTTTACAATTATTCTGTTTGTATATGATTATAGATACTAAACTGTTTGAATGATTTTGTTAAAAATTTAATGACTATATTTTGGGAATTTGTATTTATTTTGATGGCAATTATTATACTAACATTAGTTTATTTAAGAGTGACTTTTGAAAATTACAATTAATATTTCAAGAAGCCTCTATCAATTTTGTTTAAATTATTTATTTTGCTAGTGTTTGATCTGATAATTAACACTGTACACTTGTTTTTTGAGTAAAAATTTTCTTTAGTGCTGTTTAATGAAGAATCATTTCTGGAAAGTCAAAAGATTTTCTAAAATGACACTAGCAGTTTGGTTAAATAAAGTTTTCAACATGACAATTAGACATTTACACTTGTTTTTTAGGGAAAAATTCAACAAAGGGTATTTTACCAAAAGACTAATTTTTTATGAAAAAATTATGTTTTGAAAATAACTTTTAACGATTTGGCTCAAAATGGATATCTGGAAAGTTATTTACATTAAAAAATAGTTTCATAATTACTCGTTTTTCTTAAACAATTCATTTAATAGTAGTGCTGATTACTGATATTTGAAAAGTTGTAATTTAAAAAAGAAAAAAATTTGGATCACCACATTTGACTGCCTGTTCAGCCTAGATACACATCTATAATAATTACTAGAATGGTTAAGGAAGAGGAACGAAGCATTTTAGAGGTAATTTACCTGAATTTGCGTGGAAAGAGAGTGGAAAACCATTGAGGGGGATAAAATCCTGATTAACGGCACAGCTGTTATTCGAACACTGATCTCCCCATCTCCAGCAGGCCAGTCTTACTTGAAATTGACGCCTTGGACAATTCTGCCGCTGAAGTGGGGTTTTTGAAAATATATTTAACAATTTTGCCATCTGAAAACTATTTTACATGATTTAATAATAATGTATGTTGAGTTTTATAACATATATTAATTTAAGGGTATTTGCATATGATAAACTTAAAAAATTCGAAATCTTTCAAAAAGTGTTTTAATATGCTATTTAATTAAATGGGTGTCTGTAAATTGTTTATCATGATAAATATGATGATATATTTATTTTTTAAAATATAAATAATTTGAGGGTAGTTTACAAAAAGTTTAGTCAATGTTTGATTATTTTTTTGGGGAAAACAGTTTTTATTTTATTTAGAAAATGATTGTTTTCTGAGAAATACTTAAGTGGAGTTTACAAAAAGACTTTTTTTTTCTAAACTTTGCCCCCGATCATTTTTTAACTTTAAATTTATTTATTTCTCTTGGAAAACTATTAAGTTTAAAAACAGTGCTAAATATGTAGAAAACAAAGGCATATTTACATTCTTAATTTTAAGGGGTGGAGATTGAAGGAGGGTTCGACGACCTAATGTTTTGATATGTTAAATATTTTTCTCTCTATAATTTATTAGGGTGCAAAACACCATTTTTGCATGCAAAACAGGACTTTTAAGATTGCATAAAGAATCCAACCTATTGATAATGGGGAGGCTACTCTTAACTTGGCACCTCTAAACATAAACAGTCTGGGGTTAGGCTGCAAAATGTAATACTTGGGTGCAAAACAGTAGTGTATTTGAATTTTAATTTCGAGGAGGGGGAGGGGGGGCACCTTAAGCAATCTCTTCAAGTAAGGAAGCATGATGTAGCTTCAAGTAAGACAGCACATGGTGGCTACAGACAGGAAGAAGTCATGAAATTAAAAAATACATCTAAAATATCCCATTAATTTTGCAACTAAACATTAAAACAAAATTTAATAATATTGAAATAAAATAACATTTTAATTTCTAAAATAACTGATTAAACCGTTTATGTTTAGTAGATACAAACCTTTTTTAATATGTGATCAATAATCAATAAAACACAATTCATCATCTAAACTGGAAAAAAGTAATCAGGGAAAATTGAAAAATGTTGCCTGGAAATGTCAGGGAATTTTGTAAAATATGTTTTGTAGCCACCCTGCTGCATTATGTAGCTTCAAGTAAGACATGATATAGCTTCAATTAGGACAGCATGATGTAGCTTTATGTAGGACAGCATGACATAGCTTCAAGTAAGACCCCACGATGTAGCTCTAAATAAGACATCATGATTTAACTGACACTAGCATAGCTGACAACTCTGTTGAATTTTATGTAAAATGCATGGAAATATAGCAATTTATATTACTTTAGAACTCCTTAAACTTGTTTATGATTTGTACATCCACACAGAATAGTACTATCAAAACTACTTGAGTTGATGTCCTGGTGCTCCGTCTGAGTCAAAGTAAACTTAAAGCACTTACATTGCAGTGTAGTTTTGTGAAATTATCTAAGCTCGGTTCAATATACCAAAGTATTTTGGTTTCTATTCACTATGAAGAAATTTATCAAAAAAACTATTTGTGTCTTGTGTATTTGTTTTGTTTTACATAAGATGTGCACTACAAATACATAAATAGCATAAAACATGTGTATATTGTGCTTGAAACCTGTTACAGGGATGTTTCAGTGATATTAACAATCTTTTCAGGGGTAACAAGGCTTCTCGTTCACAATAGATTGGATTATCACTGTTTGGGAGATAAGGCTCTAATCCTTGTCAAGTGTACTGAGGGTGGCTTTACTTAAATAGTTCCCCAATCTTCCTCCACACAAATGTGGTACACTTCCTCTAAATTAAACTGTACTTAACCCAAACCTAATAGTGTGAAAATGTGAATAACCCACACAGGAATTAAAACGTGTTACACAAGCAAAAATATATTTAGGATCTACATTGTTCCTCCTAAATTATCATCATAGTATTCGACACAAATGTGGGTGATACTCGTACTTGTCGCTCTGCGGTACCTACCCTTTGGGCTACCTGTACAAAATGTCGGATAGGAGCATTGAAACTAGTCATACCTGAAGTTTGATGTATGTAGTCAGTCATAATTGATTAAGTTCAAAAGGTCGTTAGCCTAACTAAGTCATTCTACCAAAGAGTCCTTCTGTATGTTCACATCAGTGCTCTAACTCTACCTTGAACTGTGGACAAGAGTGTACTCTAGTCCTGCTGTGATGCCTCCCAGCTGCTACTGTCCTAGTGGTGACCTGGTGGTCTAGGGGTAAGGTGTCAGACTTCTGTTATGGGATTCAATCCTCGGTCCCGGCACAGATTTATGGGATGTACAAACCCTTTCTTTACCTCTAGCAAGACGTGTATTAATCATAACTTGTGAATATGCACAATGCCAGACCTCCACCATGGTTCGGATCCCACGTTACACATTAGCGTAAGTGCATACAACCCGGACATGAAGTAAGACATGGTGCTAGAAATTATTATTATTATTATAATTATTATTATTATTATTATTATTATTATTATTATTATTATTACTAGCACCATGTCTTATTACATGTTGGCCAGCACTATAATAAAGGAAATTGAAATTGGAAATTAAAATGAGAATTGAAATAATAATAATAATAATAATTGAAATTGGAAATTAAAATGAGAATTGTAATAATAATAATAATAATAATAGTAATAGTAATAATAATAATTTCAATTTCCCTTACTATAGTGCTGGCCAACAGTCGTAGGACCTATAACATTCCAGCACTGAAAGTACACAAGTACCTTATAAACACATATATTTACACGAGAAAATAAGATAAACAAAAATGGCTAAATAATGTTATATAATGATTAATAGTTACAAAAAAAAAGTAATTAATAATGATAATAATAAAAAATAGAAATAATAGCAAAAAACTAAAGAGTGGTTAAAAGCAGTAACAGTAACAATATGCAAAAAATAAATCAGAATATTGTAAAACTTAGATATTATAGGCAGAACCTCTTAATGATAAATTATTGATATGGGATTTCCTTAAATAACTCTCTGAGTTTAGCTTCTCTTTTATGATAAAAGTCGAATTCGACAAATCTAGAATTGGTGCTATGGATACAACGACCTATAGGGCTTACCTTATAAGAGCTATAGAGAAAAAATAATTTTGTATTACGAGAAGCCCGAGAAGGGATATAAATGCCTACATGATCAAGGGCAAATATGCAATCAATTTTGCTATTGAATATATCAAAAACAAAAAAAGGGCATCACAATAAAGTCTACACGAGAAGAGAGTTTGTAGCCCTAAGAGGTTTCGAATTCTGTCATAATCATTATAAATCCGGTTACTAAAGTATTTATCATAGCACTCAACGACAAATTTTTTTTGAAAGTTTTCCAACCTATGAGAGTCGGTTAAGGTAATGGAATTCCAAGCAACAGTAGCATATTCTAACTTAGATCTAACCAGGGTGTAGTACAGACATAAAAACAGTCAACTTTTTTAAATGATGACATAATAAATTTAATAAGTCCAAGTAATTTCAATGATTGGGAAATTACATGCTCAACATGATAGTGGAAAAAAAGTTTGTTATCCAGAAGAACACCAAGATCATTAATATAAAGGGTGTGAACTATGTTTTTATTGCCTAATTTAAAGGTAAAAAATAAAGGATTAGTATTCCTAGTAATATATATAGATTTGGTCTTAGATTTATTAATAGACATTCCATTTTCAAAAGACCATTGTAAAATACCATTTACATCATTTTGTAGCTCTATACAATCTGTAATAGACTTGATAATTTTAAATAATTTTACATCATCAGCAAAGAGTAAATAACTAGATGAGTTCAAATATTTACAAATTTCATCAATAAACACATTAAAGAGAAGAAGGACCTAAATTAGAAGCCTGTGGTATGCCACATGGGGCTAAAATTGTATTTGAGGTGTGTGAATCAATTTTAATAGGGAATGATCTTTCATGTAAATAACTGCTGAACCAATTTACTTATGAATGAGAAAGTCTAAAATTACCAAGTTTAGAGAAAATAATACTATGCTGACATAAGCCAATTGCCTTACTTTGCTTAAAATAAATAGCATCAACCTGACCTTGGGCAGAGACTTGAGGGGAAACATGTCTAATAAATTCTACGAAATTAGTGACAGTAGATTTATTTTTTATAAAGCCATGTTGATTATCTGAAAGTTTACTTTTAAGGTGGTAGAAAGTATGCTCAAGTTTGATTTTCTCGAATACTTTGGAGGAAGTGTTTAAGAGGGAAATTGGTTTATAATTACAAGTTTTGTTTTTGCCCCTTTTTTATAAATAGGTATGACTACAGATTGTTTCCATCTAAGAGGAAAAGTTTCATTTGACTGGCTAATGTTAAAGATATAGGCTAACAAAGGGCTAAAAATGCTGGCACAGCCTTTAACAATAAAACTTGGAATTCCATCCATCTCGGCACATCTAGAAGAACTAATTTTTTTATAGCACTAGCAACATCCAAGGGTGTAATGTGGCAAGGATACAAGGGCGTGCTCGTTTCAATAACGGGGCTGGGTAAGACAGGAAGGGCTGAATTATAAACGGAATTAAAGTAGCTTCCAAACTCATTAGCAATTAATACAGGATCAGCAATAATTTTGCCATTAATTTCTAGGTTAGATGAGGAAACTTTATTCACATTACTGTTTTTAACAAATTTCCAAAATTCCTTGGGTTTGCATTTAATACTATTTTCAATTGAGTTCATCCAATTGGTTCTGTCTATAATCAAAGTAGTTTTAACTAATTTACGAAATTGTGAAAAATGTAAATACAATACACCATTATTTGTTGGTTTAAACTTTTTGAAAAAATTGTTGTTTTTTTCCTAATATAGTATTTAATAATCATAATAATATTGTAGGTTCAACCCTTCTTATAGTTTAAATGTGTATATTTCTTGATACATTTTGGCAGGTTAAAATAACACCGCTGTGTAACAATACACAAACTAATCTGAAGTGCATGTCTCTGAACAATCATTCTGAAACTATCTAAGCAAGAGGAATTTGTCACTTTCAAAATTTAATACATATTGATTTTAATACATTTTAATATACACTCAGACAAAGATGGAGGCTTTTGGTGCAATAACTGTCCACCACTACCAATTGATTATTGAGCTCCTTTATCCTTAGATGTTGAGCTTGGACTATGACTACATTACCAACGGGCTGTTGGCATCACTCAGGGGTGTTGGTATGCAGAGGTTGGTAGTACATGTTCACGGCATTGATGATTCACACCCGGGCACTTCTGATTCAGCCTGGTTCGACTTCAAGAAGCACAAGTGAGTCCATCAACATTCATTAGTTGACCAGGATTCGGGCACTGTGTGATGTGTAGGGTGTATTATAGGGCAGAATTGATTAAAGGGTGACTGGTGTGCATGAGCTGAAGGACCTGAATAGGTCTCATCAGCTTAGTCTCTTGTTGTTTTTTGCTGAATCTGGTGGAGGAAAGAGCTAAAAGAATGGCATCAGCTTAGTCTGGCTTTTTTGCTGAAACTGGTAGAGGGAAGAGCTAAATGAATTTCATCAGCTTAGTCTGACTTTCTTGCTGAAGCTGGTAGAGGGAAGAGCTAAAGGAATTTCATCAGCTTAGTTGGGTTTTCTTGCTGAAGCTGGTAGAAGGAAGAACTAAAGGAATTTCATCAGCTTAGTCTGGCTTTCTTGCTGAAGCTGGTAGAGGGAAGAGCTAAAGGAATTTCATCAGCTCAGTCTGGTTTTCTTGCTGAATCTGGTGGAGGAAAGAGCTAAAAGAATTTCATCAGCTTAGTCTGGCTTTCTTGCTGAAGATGGTGGAGGGAAGAGCTAAAATAATGTCATCAGCTTAGTCTGGCTTTCTTGCTGAAGCTGGTAGAGGGAAGAGCTAAAGGAATTTCATCAGCTTAGTTGGGTTTTCTTNAAGCTGGTGGAGGGAAGAGCTAAAGGAATTTCATCAGCTTAGTCTGGCTTTCTTGCTGAAGCTGGTAGAGGGAAGAGCTAAAGGAATTTCATCAGCTCAGTCTGGTTTTCTTGCTGAAGCTGGTGGAAGGAAGATCTAAAATAATTTCATTAGTAAATAGTACCTGCATCAATGTTTAAGGCACCTCACTTACAAGATTGTTTTGATGGTTTTGTGGAGGCCACAGTTCAGTTCTCTGCCTTAGTATTTTTTCATTCTTTCTCCATACAAATGTAGATAAGTTGAACATTGTGGGAAAATAAGTAAACAGTCTAAAGTAGTGGAATACCTAGGAGTAAAGGAGATGCCAGGGGGCCACTAGGAATAAAGGGGGTCTCTGAGAGAAAAGGCAGTGGTAGTTTATGACTTTAAACCTGTCATTGGGAAACTGGTATCCTTTCATCAAGCCCAGCCATCACATAAACATTTTACTAAATAGTGAGGTACCTAGTAGGTAAATGTACAAGGCACGTCCAGAAAGTAAGACTACTCAATTTTTCTATTAAAAAAAATTGTATTCAAAACAAAATTAGAAGATTTTGTTGGTAAATATTTCACGTAGTCGCCTTTCCGTTCTATGCAGGTTGTGAGCCGTGGCACAAACTTTTTGATGCCCTCCTCAAAGAATTCTCCCGCCATCTCTTTCTTCCAGTTCAGGACCTCTTGTTTCACCTCCTCGTCGGTTGAATTTTTTTTTCCGGCCATGTGAGTATTCAAGGAGGTGAAAATATGAAAGTTTGAAGGCGCCAAGTCAGGGGAGTAGTGGGGTGGTTCAAAATGTCCCAACCGAATGAGTCCAAATATGCCTTGGTGGTGTTGGCCGTGTGCAAGCTGGCGTTTATGCAACAAGCGCACTCTCTTCGTCAACATTCCTCTCCCTTTGTTTTGAATTGCTCTCTTTAGCTTTTTTAGGTTCTTGCAGTATTGTGCTGCATTAATCATCTCCCCCTGAGGCAGAAATTCGATCAAAATGATCCCTTTTCGGTCCCTAAGCATAGTGGCCATGATTTTTTTGCCTGAAATTGAGGTTTTGAATTTTTTGGTAGATGGGGAACTGGTGTGCCACCACTGTGATGGCTGTCTTTTTGTCTTAGGATTGTAATGAGCCACCCAGGTTTCATCTCCACTCACAATCCAGCTCAGTAAAATCCTCACCTTCCAATTCAAATCGTTCAAGGAACTCGCGAGTGCTAGCAACCCGATTCACTTTGTGCTGCTCTGTCAGTTATTTTGGGACCCATCTTGCACACAATTTTCGGAATTCCAGCATTTCTGTAATTGTTTTGTGTAAGAGAGAACTGGAGAGTTGTGGAAACATCACAGAAATTTCATCCATTGTCAATTGGCGGTCTTCATGAACAGTTTTCTCGATTTTTTGCACCAATTCAACGGTCAAAATGGAAGATCTTCCACACCTCTGATCGTCATGAACATTCATTTTGCCTTCATTTAACTCATGACACAACTTAAACACGTTTGTTCGGTTCATAACACTTTCGCCATAAACAGTTTTGATTCGTGAAAAAATTGTAGTCGTTTTTCCTTCAGCAAGAAGGAACCTGATGACAGTGTGCACCTTGTACTTGGCAGGATTTCTTATCGACATATTTCACACAAACGGACACTACAAGGCAAGTGTTCATACTAATGAGGTTCGCCTATGCTTGTTGTGCTCAGAAGAACCCCCACTACCACTTAGTGTTGCCATCCTTGGAAAAAAGTTTCTCGCAGCATGAGAGGGCAATCAGTACTCTTACTTTCTGGACGTGCCTCGTAGTAGTTAAGACTCTTTCTAATTGCCGAAACCTGATGTAAACAAAGCCATGTGAAAGTCCATGCTCTGATTTGCTACTGAAAGGAATTTAACAGTTTTAATTAAATTTTTAATAAGTTTGTCATTAAATGTTATTGTTTTAAATTTTGTGCTGGCATCTTTATTACTCTTTTTCAAACTACCACTCTGAATCAAATGATTTTTTATATGTTAGAGTAGGTGGGTGTTTGACATAGACCTTTATGTTATAGAGCCAAGTGGAGAGAAGGGGGGTAAATATGTTTGGGAACCACTGGTTTAAAGTCTAGAAAGAGGCCAACTTTAAAATAAAACTACCCCTGTTCAGGCTCACTGCTGATCTATGGGCATTAACAAAAATCTCTCAATGAATTCTAGATCGGGATTGTGTTGCCTTCATATATATATAACTAGCCAGCTTTTTCTATAGACCCACGAGAAGAACAATTGAAAGGTAACCCAAAAAACATTCTATATTTATTCCTTCCACAAAAATATGTTTTGCCACTTTGACAAGTGAATCAATTGATTTAAATCACTGAGCAAAGTGATCAAATATCTAAGCATGCCAGGTAAATACAAAATTGTTTTTGTTAGAGGTGTGCCTATTCAATTAAATAGATAACCATTTATGGTTATTAATTACCATGCTCTGATTATGCACCATTTAATCTTAATTAGTGATTATCTCTTAATATCTATTACAAATTGAGATCCAGTTGCTTAAGTTATGATAGCAACAATGTACCTATCAAGAACCCAGATGTTGTTGGTAAATAAATATTGGTTGCCGTTCTATTTAACAAACTCCCACCTACCTAGTTTTCAATTCAATTTTAGTGTTTTAGATATTTGATTTTTGTGATTAAAGCTTAAAACATTTTAGACAAAATAGTGCTAAAGTTTCATTTTCAGCTCACAATGAGGAGTCTAGTTGAGTATTATTGATACAGTGTAAGTCAAAAAAATGTTAAATGTGTTATACATTTAATATCATAACAACTGTGAATATTTTTTTTAAAATCACGATTAGTAAATATGATAGTCAATAATGATGGTAATTATGTAATGTGGCAACCCGTAGTTTTTATTATAATGAACTGTCAGAAAATGCAAAGTTGACTTAAATAATAAATTTTAATAATTTTCCCAAGACATTATTCCACCTTCTTTCACCCCCACCACATCACACTAAATATCATATTGGTGAGCATGCAGATTAAATATCTAGCTTATCTTGTCTGGGAGTTCATTGTGTATAACCCAAACATGGGGTTAGACGCAGTAACAAAAAAAAATTAGTGAGGTCAGGTCTTGATAAGGTGTACTGAGGTGTTTTTTTTCGAAGTGGGTTTCTTACTCTTCCTTAAACACAAGTGTTGGTGCACTTCCTTTAAAGTTATATCATCCTCATTACTACTATAAATTAGTGAAATTAATTTCACTACCCCAGTCTTGTTGCTCTCGTACAAACTATCCAGTACCTGACGCTAACACACAGGGACTCTCCTTGTGGTGGATCATGAAGGGAGGAGTCCTCCCTGTGGTGGATCATAGAGGGAGGGGCTCTCCCTGTGGTGGTTCATGGATGGTGGGGTTCTACCTGTGGTGGATCATGGAGGCAGGGGTTCTCCCTCTGGTGGTTCATGG
>CABFOV010012377.1:0-11592 GCA_902141375.1 Timema poppense | reverse complement strand
ACAAGCTTTCATCAGTGTGGTGTGTGACGTAACAAGTGCTGACCTACGGTGATAGAGCTACTAGTATACACTCGCAGAGACAAGTTTACACCAGTGACTAGGGGTGTGACGTGTGCTGACCTATACTAGGTTACAACCCTTAAGGGAACTGCGGTGTACACTCGCAGAGACAAGCTTTCATCAGTAGCACTGCCAGTCTACACTCACAGAGATAGGTTTATATCTTATGAATATAACTTCAAAAGTGCTTATACTAGGTTGCAGCCCGCGAAGGAACTGCCACACTTACAGAGACAAGTTTTCATCGTGTGATCGTGATTTGAGAGGATCCACGACGTATTCCTGAGTTATATTAATAGTTTATTTTTTTAGCTTGTAAGTCTGATAAACAAATTAACACTAATGTTGATCTGTAATATAATTTTATAAACTTTTTTTTAGTTTATCGTGGTTTTGTTTAGTTTGCAACAAAGTGCTTTATTAAAATTTTGATATTACAGTTTGTAATTTAAAGGATAAAATATATTTATACAGGCACCGTGTCTCATTACCCGTTCGGGTTGTTCTCATATGGACTATCTAAGATAATGTGTTAGCGCTGAAGAAGGTTTAATTTAGTGGAAGTGTACCCGCATTTGCGCGAAGAAAGAGCTAAACAAAACATTTTTGGGGGAACCTCCCTCAGTACATCCGACCGGGACTTGAACCCCGATCCTTCTATCATCGCCAGTCTAGTCTATCGCGAGAGGAAGGCCTTAGACCGTTCTACCACCATATCGGGCTATCATTATATTTGTTTCCTTTATTTCATGAAGAGCCGGAAGAGGCGTTTCCTTGAAAAGGGTACCCGACCAGCGAAGAGTCAGGGAAACACTGCTCTGATGCAAACATTTTGAAAGCGGTGCACATTGTCCGGTAACCGTGAAGCTGCGGGCAGCCCAGAGAGAAAGAGAGAGAGAGGGATGGGAAGGAGAGTTTTCTCTCTTCGAAACCTTCTGATCGACGGACTAACGCCGTGCGGCACGGCCATTGATTGAGGCCCACCCCATAGCGTAGTGGTGAAACACTCCCCTTCTACCACTTGTACTGGCCACACTCACCCCACGAGGGGGCGAGGACAAACAACAGGGGGCAGAGGGGCCGAAGTCTGTGTTTGATGAGGAGGGGAGGAAAGGTAGGGTTCTGTACAAGTCAACGTTCATGTGGCTATGGAAGGCATGTTTCCTAATGTGCTTTGTGGGGTTGTCACATGACACACATGGTACACATGACACCATTTATTGGACAAGGATATGTGTCCACAAGATTGAACGATATATTCTGGCCACAAGATTGTGGAATATATTCTGGCCACAAGATTGTGGAGTTAACACTTAAGATTGTACCAGATTTTCCTTGGACAACTAATTGCATGTAATATATTGTACGTTGTAGGAAATGAAACACAGCCTATATCGGCCATTTTTACTAAACAACTCTCTTTTGACTTATAAACTCAGATAGCACTCACTGTCTGATAAACGACTACCATATTTTTAAATTGATGTTTGTATATTTACTAGCGAATAAAAACTAGACCACAACAAATATTATAAATTAATGTCATATGAATTAGAACTCAAAATATAGAGGTCTTGGACTTATTAAAAAAAATTTAAAAATCCTTTATTCATATTCATACACTTTGAGGATGATTAGATCAATATTTATGACAAATATTATCCATAAAAAATATACTCAATTATCATTTAACCATAAAAAACCCAAAGAACTTATCGTATTCAAATACAGTATCCAATCGTATGCCTGGTTAAAACTTGTGTGTGCTAAATGTTACCAAAATATTGAACACTAAGCTTTTAGTGTGTATCGGATCCTAATTGTATGGCTGTCCAAAACTTTAGCACGTCGGTCCATCGTGATAAATACCTCAGGTTCGATTCCCAGGTAGGGTCAAAAAATGTATTGGTGTTAATTATAACTTCCCCTTTCGGAGGTATGAATTGACCGACGGTACAGTTAGATTTTGTGTCTATTCTATAATTAAGTTAGTTTGTTAGTCGCGTTCTGAAATATCTTTTTGTGGGAGTACTAACCGCTCACATTCTGCTTAAAGCTGCTAGAATGATCTAGAAGAAACTCGTAACGCCATAAACCAAGTGGGCCTATAATGTTATTGGGTGGAGCTATGAGAAAAAACAGAGGAGAAGAAATATAAATATAAAAACAATTCTGTTGTCATTCCCCTATTAAATTAAATAATTCTATTCACAAAGATTCATTCTACGCTCCCATATCAGTTACCTTTCGTTTCCCGCACATTTAGCAAGATCATCATAAGTGTATAATTTTGCACTTTTCAGAGTGGAAAATTTCAACTTTTAACCTATGTTTTAAAGATAATATATGTATGTATAAGGTAATAATATATGGTTTAATATTAATTCCAGAAAACGTCAAACTGGTGTGTTATTAAATATTTTTTTTATCGATATTTAACCTAAGTGCATCACCTGATTTGCAGGATTTCGGATAGGCCTACCAGATATTTCGTTTAGGTTAATATTGACAAAACCTTTTAACAGGACACTAGTTGGGGCTTACTGGAATGAACACAACTATTTTCTATAACCCTATAGACTTGCCCAAGTTGACATCTTCCCTCTGAAAGGTCCCAAAGGAACGTAGAACGGGTCTCTGTGACTTGATGTCATTTAATAGGGATGTCACAACACATCGTACTGCCATTTATATTTTCCTTCTCCCTGTTTGTTCTCCTAATTACGGACAACTCTACCAAGGAGCGTTATAAACCCTCTTGGTTTGTGGCTTCTAGCACCTTAACGAGTGTACAGTACATTTCCTGGGATTCGAACCAAAGGCTTTTTAGAGAGATTCCTTGAAGCTCTTGACCTTGACAGGAAACTGAGGTCTCTAGTTAATGTTCCAATTTGTTTTTATGTTTTCAGGTAAGTGTGTGAGCTGATGCCCCTAATTAACAGAGTATTTTGACGTGAGTATTGAATAGATAATGTCTTATTGGTAGTTAATGATCACTTCCAATGACCCAGCCCAACCTTACTAAACCACTTATACCACCATATATATATATATATATATCTATATATATACATATACATATAGAGCGCTGTGGTTATTAATCCTTTTTGGGTCACAGGCGCCTTTGTGAATCTGACAAAAGGCCATGCATGGACCCCCCTATTTTTTTAAACAAAATGCGTGTAAATACTCTCACACACAATTTGGCAAAAATTATACTTATTACAACGGGAAATTATTATATCCACATGAACATATATAAAAACAATCTTTATCAACTAAAATGTATCTCGCCTCCATACTGTATATTAATGGCCATTTCCTGAAGAAAAGTTAAATAAATTCAAACTTTTTCACAAAAAATGAAGAATTCTGCTCAAAAGTAAAAATGGTCAATGAAAAGGATGGTGTTTTGTTTGAATAAAAAAAATTAATTTGCCAAGTAGTATTTTGACTGTGAAGCGTGCGTGTAATATTTGACATCCATCCAATCTATTTCGATTTTTGGGTTTGATGGTAACAAGTTTGCTTGAAACCTGTCTCGGAAAGATATTTGGTAGTAAACTGAATCAGAGCTCACATGGCAGAAACAATTGCTTCACTGGCAAATCCATACACATAGCGTTCAGAAAATGTTGTTACCTCTAAAATGGAAAGCTAGGTTTTCAACTCTTTTATCAACGGCAAATTATTCCAAATGTCATAACGTGGTAATTGCAGTGATTCCATGTTATTTTATACACCCAGTTCACGTACCTCTTAGGGGTACTTGGACCCCAGTTTAAGAACCCCTGGCAAAATTGAATCGCTGTTAAAGGTATAGTAGGAAGGCATTTTTAGAAAACTTTAGTTGTTCATTTTTGTGGTAAATAACATTTTATTATATTATTAGTATATTCGTAAATTTTGAAAACGATACTGGAATAATTAAACCCGGGTGAGCCAATAGTTTTGTTGGTCAGGCGCGAATCAGGGACATACAGAATGTTTAACAACGTTACAGGAGTTCTCAACAGCTAAAATGGAGTTTATTGACTGGTTTCAGGGTCGAATACCCCCTTCCCTCTTGCCCTTCTCATTTTTAGGCTGTCTGTGACACCAAATGATCATTCTTCTTAGAATAATAATTTTAAAAAAAAATCTTGCATACTCTTTTTAAACCAGTTTTAACTTTTTAGTTGCTAATTGAAGAACCTGTTAATGAGTTAATTGATCCGTATAATTTATGTGTGGTGATTATTGGAGGCCTCGTTACGTAAACCGGGAAAGGAGGAAGCGTTGAAGGGGAGCGGAGGGGGAACTGGTCCTTATTTGTCCTTGGCGGATAGACAAAAATAAAAGTGAAAAATATTGCCCCTGTCCTCTGACGATTACTAATAAACCTTTGTAATCTCACATGAATTTCAGTATTGTCAAACGCTTTGTTTTCTAGTCACCTTTGTACACCCCAGTTTTATTACGACTGGACCACCACCTGCAGTGGTCATTTTTGATAGACATAATCAATACCTATAAAATAACAATAATATAATCAATTCTGACTGCAAAAAATATGTATGTACTCGCATTTCCTAAAAGGTGTCACAAATATCCATTGGTAAGAAAATCAAGCTATAGATTAGTAACCCACTTTAGTGGCCGAATGGTCTAAGGCGTCACCCTTGTGTTGTACTGGCCTGCTGATAACGGGGAGATCGGGGTTCTAATCCCGAGTGAGTCTACTGGGAGTGGTTTTTCCTAAATGGTTTTTCATTATCTGTCCATGCAAATGCGGGTAGATTACCTCTAAAATGCTTCATTCCTCATCCCTAACTTATTAGAGTAATTATCATATACTGTACGCGTGTAAAATGAGCGGTTAGTAAGACGTTGTAAAGAAAATAACAATAATAAAGAATATATATAAATATATTTTCTTAGTGGGGAGTATCGTCATATTGTGCTTTGTTTTTTCTTGCACAAGCTTATTCTTTTATTAAAATCCAATGGTTTTCAATCTATTTTCGGTTATGCACCTCCAAGTAACACAAGCGAATTTTTATTATTAAAATACATAGCTAAATTATTTAAAACTTTTCTCGCCCGTCTAATTTCTAAAATTACAAGCGAATTTTTATTATTAAAATACATAGCTAAATTATTTAAAATTTTTCTCACCAGTCTAATTTCTAAAATAATGCAGGATTATTAAACGTCTGCAACGCGTCTCGCCATTCCGATAGGTTGTCCTCTTAGCAACTCTAGGATTGGGTGTTTGGTCTAAGGCAGGGATCACTAACTCGCAGCCCGTGAAACGCAGCCGGCTCTCAAGACGTATCTGACAGGTCTACTCTTTTGCATTACTTTTATATATTACTATCCGGCCCGCATTAATGAATGAACAAACAAAAATAGTTTAATATTAATTGGTAGAATTTCAAATAATGAAATACCATTTGAATTATTTCAAACTGTGATGTCTTTTTTTATCACTTATAAATACTAGATTGTGGAATTTCTTATTTAATTAGTTTTATTTAATGTACATTGCTTAGAGTATTTCGTTAACCAACATAAACATTTGGGGAAGTATAAGTTTATTAAATGTTTTAAATACGTATTCTATTAATTATTTTAAATACATAGCATAAAATAGATAGTATGGATCTACATCGGTGGGCACGGTGTCTAGTTTGCCAGTTTTGGGGTGATCGAGGTTCGATTTCCACCCAAATGTACAAATTAGTTTTTCCTAGATGGTTTCTCACATTCCCTTAAATCAAATGCTTTTGCATTTATTCTAAATTATATCTTTCTAGTTTTTACCCTTTAGCGTGATTGAAATGTGCGTAAACCGCATGGGTAGTAAGCTGCACTGAAGAAACACAAGTATAGAAAACATTCAAATAAACTTGTTTTTATAGACTGTGGCCCGCAACACACCTTGAGATGTGAATCTGTCCAATGGACTAATTTATGCTTGAGACCACTGGCCTAACTAAGGTGTTGCTGTCTTAGGTTAACCTAATTCATAAATAGTTTGCTTATGTTTAAAAAAAAGTGTTAGATACCTCATATTACAATCTTCGCTGTCCATAGGACTTAGTGATAGAAAAAGTCCAAGAGGAAAAACCAAAGAGAACACCCATTTTTTTTGGTGTCTAGAATTAAGGACTACATTTCTGAAGCAAAAATTCTAATTAGGGAAATACAATTTGAATGGGTTTCCATAGAGCTAATTTTTTATAATAGACGAAGTAAATACAACAAGATTGTGCTCAATTTATTGTAATTTGTGACTTGTAGAGTATTTTCATGCATACACATATACTGTACAGACCATCAAACAACTGCACTTGGAAAACCACTTTTACGTTTTTTGAACTTCAAAATGAAGTTAAATTGATGACAAATTTTCTGTGTGTGTGTGTGTGTGTGTATATATATATATATACACAATTTGGCATCAATTTAATATATTTAATAATAATAATTTATATATATATATATCTTAGTCTTCTATTTCAGAAAATATCTACCTTATTAGGGTTGTGACATACATTTTCGTTGTTGAACTAATCTTATTGACGCACATTGGCGAAAGTGTACTTGTTGAGAATATACCACACTCCTCTTGAATATTGTTAAAGGTGTGCAATACCAGTCGAGTTTCTTTAAGGTTAGAGTGTAGGGGACGGGAAATTTTTTTAAAGGTTTTTTAGCAAAACTTTTTTAGGCAAAATAAATAAAATATGTCTCTACTAGAAACATAGTTTAATTTTCTTCATATGGTGACCTCAACAGTTGTTGAGTGTCTGTCATGAGCATAGCTACAGCAGATGACAAACTTTTTAAATGAAGAGAAAAAGTTGTCATTAAATTCCAGGACACCCTTGACAGATATTCAACTACTGTTGAGGTCACCCACATTAATAAAATTAAATTCTATATTTCTACCGGAGCAATATTTTATTCATTTTGGCAACAACAAAAAAGGTGTTGATATAAAAACTGCAAAAACACTTGTCTTAGCGCACGTTTCTTACACTCCCGCCTTAACATGTTTGATTGCTCTCACTTTTTAGAACTCTTGTTATTCTTTCCAAGAAATGCTAAAGTTTACCTTTTAATTACGTTTATGTCAATTTTATAGCCCGCTAAATCTAACCTCTGCAAATCAAAATAACAATTTGATTTTATTCCACCCCTCAGTGTTGATCTTAAAACCCACCCTTATATTTTTAGTCAAACCTTGAAATGGATGAGATATTTCACAGCGACCTCCCCTCCCTCCACCACCCCACCTTGATTCACAAACAAAACAAAAAAATGCATTTCAGTTTCCGCTCAGTAAATCACTTCGTTTTTATATTCTATTTTTCAAAGGAAAGAGGGCGAAAGTTGTATTCTTTATGGTTTATGTATTTCTTTTCTTTGATTGTTAATCTGTTTTCTTAGAAATTTAAAGGGGGAGGGTGGGGGTTTCCTCTCTCGAAGTGTTTACCGCGTCCCCAGCACCCTGAGAAGGAATGTCGTCTCCACTACACCCCCTCCTCCCCCTCTCACCATCCCTCTTCTAAAATACGTGTAAGGAAAGTTATTTGTTCAAAGGCGTAGGCTATTTTCTGGACCACATTAAAAGGAACCAGGGACAATTTACAAGTTGCTGCGTGAAGCCTTCCACGGCGCATTAACCGTCCAATTGCCATCATCTACTTTGACCAGTTATATCTACATTTGGGTAAGAATTAGACGAAGCTGTAGGGTCTATAATTATTTTAAAAAAACTAATTATCTGAGATAAACATATAAATAAACTGAACGGCACATCTGTAGGCTTACATAATTTCCCATATAGTAATATTTTGTAATACTATTTTAACCAAATTGCCCTCAAATAACGACGTTTTCAAATCTATTTATCATCAATGAAACACTCCCCAGATACTCGATTTTAAAAAAGTTGACTTTATCATTTTAGAATAATTTCTAATTTAAAAAAATAAGCAGTCGGTAAAACTACGGTTTTAAAAATAAATGTTCGAAATAAAAACAGTAATCTTGCAAGAATCTTTCCATATATCCAATTCGAGAAAAATCACTCAAGTTATGTTCGGAAATTTTTAATTTTTAAAAATCAGTTGTGCGTAAACTAGTTCAAAATTATTTTTCTCCGAAAAAAAAAGTATTTAGCGCTATTTATCATGTAAGAAAATCATCATGTATTAAATGAGAAAAAAATCCTCTTGAGGTGTTTTTGAAAAAAAAATTCAAACAAAAAAGATAATATCTTTGCTCTTTTTTTTGCGAGTTATGCGGCTGTTCCGGTAAGAATGCAGGCTGCCGTGGTGTTGTGTTGTCTCTGTGGCAGTTATCCGCTCAGTATCGCCAGCCGCCAGGTGGCAGGTCTTACACCCCCTCCTCCTCTTCTCCAAACACACACACTCTGGTGGAGTGGGCGGTCAACTAGACGCGCCTCGATCTTGCTCGGACACTTGGCCCTATGCTCACTATACCCACATCGCGAGGTGGTGGTGATGATCCCATCTTTCACAAGATAAGCGCTGACCTAGTCCGCGTCAGGGCAAACCTAGGCGTAATCAGGGGCGCATTTTAACTAAGTTGTTGCTTTTTACCGTTTACAAAATAATTATTTAAATTAAACAGATTAATAATTATTTCGAAATAAAGAAATAAATAATTATTGTATCTAATATTAAGAAGATATAATTTTTTTAAAAAAGGTTGAATAGTAACATCAAGTTCATGGTTTTATGAAATTCAGGGCTGCCTTGTCGGCAAATCACTTTTATATTTAATTAAAATCTTTATTAAATATTAAGAGTAAAGTAAAAATAAAAAATAGATTTGTACACTTTGATTGAGGGAATGGGGGTAGGGGTGTTATTATTTATATCTCTATTATTATTTTGATATTTTTTTTGGTCCGGTATTTTGGCACTCTATTATCATTAATTATTTGCGTCATGGAGGGGTTGCAATTTATTTATATTCCACCGAATACCATTAGGGTGCAAATTTTAATTCCCGTCTAGGACGTATGGAACCCTTGCGCCGGCCCTGGTCCGCGTGGTCAGTGAGGCTGACGGCAGTTTGATTATTGGCAGATTTGGTCGAATACAAACTGCGGCATAAAAGGGTGGGTTTTTTTTTCGCACAGCGTCTTACTGCCAGTTCGGGTTATACGGTTCGCGCTATATTTCCTACCTAAGTTAGGTGTTATCCATGGGGTTGTATGGGCTCTTAAGACGTCTGGTTCTAGCTGCATCACATACCTAAGTTAGGTGTTATCCATGGGGTTGTATGGGCTCTTAAGACGTCTGGTTCTACCTGCATTACATACCTAAGTTAGGTGTTACCCATGGGGTGATATGGGCTCTTAAGACGTCTGGTTCTGGCTGTATTACCTACCTAGATTAGGTAATATCTGGGGGGTAAAATAAGCTCTTAAGCAAACCCATCTATGCACTAGTTATTTGTCTCTTTTATGTACTCCTGACATTGAGGTAGCCAATTCATTATCAAGAAATCGCCTTTCAGCCGTTTCCAAGTATTTGTGTTTAGGGCCACGTATTATTTTTGATTCATAAAAAAAGACAGTCTATTACCGCTAAATGTATTGTTTGTATTATTTTTTTTATCTACACCTGGCACCGACTGAATCAAGTCCCAAAAAAATATCGGCAGCTCGAGACGGTTGTGGAGACCAAAGGGCCTATAGGAACAAAGGTCCTTTCAAGCTTCTATTAGCGCATGACTGATCGTTAGCAGGGTTTCTAAGACATTGCTTGCCTCTTGACAAATAACTTCTTGTTTTCTTCTACTTTCTTGATGTGACCTTTTTCCCTTGCGCCTCCAATGTGGTATAATGCCCTATTTGGAATATGATTAATTGTTGTGTTTTCCTTCCGTGGAAAAACACCACCACCACCACGTCCTCTTAAGAAATGTTTATTTAACCTTTACAATAGTCGTACCATGAGGAATATATATATTTTTAATTAGTGTATACTATTTTTTTTTTCTGAAGGGAAAGAAAGAGAACTCTCCTAGGAGACTATTGATTTGGTACACGCATTATTTGTAAGGAAAATGTATGTTTTCTTGTTTGTATGCTAATGCGGTTCCCTTGTTCTGCAGGAAACTGAATTAATGATTAATTACTAGTTGTCTTTATATATTTATAACTCCCAAAGTATTTTAATATTAAATTGGTAACCGTGGGATTTGGTCACAGACTAGTTGTACACAAAACATTCAACCTTACAGGAGTTTCGCTGGGCTCCTTGAGCCAAGTTGAGTTCTCGGACACTGGAGAGTGCTAGTTGCAATTCTCAGTGATAACAGAACTTCCCAGTGAAATAACTCTCTTTCAAATTGCTCTTTATAAAGGCTACAAGCTGGTGAGCAAGTTTCCAAAGGTGGCGATCCGGACACAATAATTCAGGTACCAACAATCTCTCCCCCTCCCCCCTCAACTCACCCCTTAACACCTTTAAATGAACAAACCTTTTTAGACAATTAACCACTCGAAGGTATTTGTAGATTGTTTACAACTAGCAAATAGAAAATTTGCAAACATTCGCTTGAAAAAAAAAATCAATGGTTTCAATGATTTATTGGTAATTTGCAATCTGATCTGGCTCGTTTGGGGGAGTTGGTTTATAGGAAGGGGTGGGCCCGCTACCTGAACCTTGCACTGTGAAAGCTGCTTTATTGGCACTGGAAGGTAATTTTTGTATGTTCTCTATTAAAACCATATTCAAAGTGAACTTTTTTTTAATGCCTGCTTGATAGAATTGTTGTCAGTAGGGAGTGCACGTAGCGATCATAAAGTTGAAGGACTATAGATCTCTCAGTGAGAGCAGTCATTTTAACCTGGAGGATGTGGGTTCGGTGTATATATCCTCTGTGGACTTGGGTAAGTCAAAGGTTGGTAGGAAATTTCTTCATTTAACAAATCTTAAGGTCAGGGACAACAGTTTAATAAAAGTTTTCCTATAACTTGCACTCAATCGGCTAAAAATCTCCAAGTTTAGCCACAACCGAAGAAAATGCGGAAACAACTGGAAATGTAGATGGATTATGTGAAGAAAATCAGAAAAATGTATGCGGAAATGTTATATTCAACTTTATTTAAAATATAAATGCCTATCTATTTTTAGGCGCATTCAAAAAAAATCTATTACAAACGATGGGCTATTTTGATTCTTAGAACACTCTCAAAATATTACATGAGCTTTAGTCAAGGTAATTTGTACATTTTTTAAATAAGGGTAAAAAATAAAAAGTCAGATAATATATTTTTTTTCATAGAGACTATATATAGCCTATAGATTGATTGACAGCATCCAGGCTAATCGTAAATTACAACCCACAGCCGGGAGTGAGCTGAATAACCTTTTCATGCCTTTTTTTTTAAATCTCTTTTCAAAACGTATCTTATTCAGTAATTCCTCTTAGTGAAACTGTTTACGCATAACAGCTTTAAACCTTTTCCCAAACTAACGAACCGTTAAAAAAAAGTTACTC
>CABFOV010012376.1:0-11596 GCA_902141375.1 Timema poppense | reverse complement strand
AAATCTTTGCCGGGACCGAGAATTGAACCCCGGCCGCCAGCATAGAAGTCTGACACCTTACCCCTAGACCGCCAGGTCACCGGTTCAGTTCCTCTAATAACTTATACATATGTAATTCTTCAATCAGCATAATGCAACACTTGCAATTGCAAATTAATGGTTTACTTTTTATTTTAATGAATATGGTATCCAGTTTTACACCTTGCGCTTTCCAAGATCCAAGCTCATCTGAAGAGCAAGTTTTGAATGATCGTTAGGATGTAATAATAATAATAATAATAATAATAATAATAATAATAATAATAATAATAATGTAATATATAACGGGTAGATCAGTGTTTTACACTCATTCAGGGGTACTGTGGGAGATTTTTCCTAAACATTTTTCTCCTCTACAGCCACAAAAATGCGGGTATATTTCCTCTAAATTCAACCTTATTCAACATTTCCTATCCCTAAATAAATATAGATACAACATAAGCATATATACTTAATGGGTAGTAAGACGAGATGCTTAAAAAAATGGTTGAACAGTTATTTTGGTCTATAAAAATGCTAAATGTGTAATTAATTTTCTTAAATTACGTTATTTAGAGGTATACAGCTAGTGGTGAATGCTTTTAGCTCAAGAATGTTAGCAAAGTTTATGCTTACTATAAAAATAACGTAATAAAAACAAATATTAGCGTATATGATATTGTCAACATTAAACGCGAAAAACGGTTAATAGTTGTTATACGATAAATACTGAACTAGTTATCTAACGCTAAAATTAAAGGTAAATTAGTCAAGGGCAAAAAGATTAAAAATTGGCTTCAAAATCCGCTATAACGATTAAGATTGGCATTGTTTAGCAATACAAACAAAATTGCACCTTCTCGCTTTCCCATGAAAGTCTTTGAGTACTTTACTAAAGGGCAAATATCCAATTTGTTTTATACATCCACAACTATTAGATATATGAATTAATTTAAAATTGTACACTTTTAGTTATATTAAAAATTAAATTCTTATATGTGTGGTATATTTTTATAAACCAATACTCTTATCTATATGCATATATATATTAGTGGGCTCTTTGAAATGTGAAATTGATTTTTTATGCTCCTTGGGCCATAGAGATGTTCCACTAGTTTCAGTGTTTCTGTAACTGTGGATATTATTTCATTTATAATCTTTGGCGGAGTGTCTATCTAATATTGTATGTTAATTTGTTTCACAAGCTTACGAGTTTTTTTATAGTAAATGTTAATATTTTAACATACACAAGAGAGAAAGTATGTGTGGTGAACTGAATAAATTATGTTTAGTTAATATTAAATTGATTGACCTAAAAATGGGACTGCATTGTCGACAAACATTAGTTTTGGTTTACTCAGTTAAGATAATGGGTGATTTTACATAGGGCAACCTGTCCCTAAATATATTATAGCTAGGCCAGGACAGGTTCTTGCTTTGGTCGCTCGCAGAGAAATAAGGCGTATCCCATACCGTCGTCGGTGGTCCAACAAAACGACTCGACCTCTACCCTACGTGTGTTTGAAACGAGCCACGACCCTGAGGTTTTGGCCCCCCCCCTCCCCTCCCCCTTGACCGACCCGTTTGGAAATTGAAATTCTTGTCCCGTGTCACACAGGCTATCCGCAACAGACACGCATGCGGTCTTTCACTCAACCGCCGGGAACGTTCCACAGAGGAAATTGGTCTCGGGATAAATTGTCTGACATCCAATGGGTTCGATACCCGATGACTGCTAAGAAACGTTGTTTATCGTGCTCAATTTTGTTTGATGTACTTCAATTATTTAACTTACATAGTGCTAGATTAAGATACAAGTCTTATAACATTGACATTTATCTAAAAACTCAAAATATTTTTAAAAGTGAGATTTGTTTTGTGTCTTTTATTGACTACCCGCCCGCACAATGATGTATTGTAGACGTCCTAAAGTCCCACAACATTTAGGACTAGGTTTGTTATTTCAAACTATTACTCACACCAAAACAGAGGGTGGTGCTATAGACATGTTCCTGAAGGATTTACAACAAATAATACAATAATAATATCGTATAAAATGATATATCATAAAAATATATATAAATACTAACATAAATATATAAAACATTTGTTATAATTTTCTTAAGAACCGTGTCCTACTGCCCGTTCAGGTTATACGCCTATATTCTAATTACACCAATGGGTTAGGGATTAGGAAGGCTCAATTTAAAGGAAATGCACATCATTTGCGTGGAGGGAGAGTGTAAATCCACTTTGGAAAAATTACCCTCAATGCACCCGACTGGGGTCAAAACCTGATCTCCCCGCCTTCAGCAGTCTAGTCCAACATGAGAATAGCGCGTCTAAAAAATGTATGTAAAGGAGTAAGTACTTGATTAACAGTTACGTTTCTCGCATCTCGCATCTCTTGGATCGAAGCAAACGGTTATAAACGCATTTAAAGCCTTCCTAATAAAATTAAGGTAGGCCTAAGTTTTTTTATGTACGGTAGCTACGTTTAATTTTTATGATAATGAAATATTTGTTTATTGGTATTTATGTTTCAGAGCTGCCAATATAGATAAAATAAACTTTAATATGATAATTTTTCCCTCCAAGCAAATGGCACGCTTATAGAAAACCCGGTTTTGAGATACTGTTTTGTGAGTACCTCTTTAAAACCTAGACGGTTTGACTAAATAAGGCCTTCAAACATAGGATACTAGATTAAGTTAACTAACCTCTGGGCCTATTTGTGATCATGAGGTACGATACCTCAGGGCCTGCTATTGACAGAATTTACGGTTATGACAGTATCGTGGTTAAAACTTCTTCCAGATGGTTGTATATGTGTGAGATATCACTGTGGATTTTCATCTAATATACACGCTAATGCGGATATACATATTTTAGAACGAATCTCCTTATAGACAGCTGTTAGTTGCCTTGATATCAAACGGATTCAGCAAAAATATTATTAAAGTATTACTTGACTCATCGCAACAATATTTTTTTTTTTAATATATGAAAATGGCAAAACATGTTTTAAGTAAAACATCACTCATAACAAGGCATAATTTCATTTCATAGCTCAGTAAGAGCAATTAATAATAAAGGTGAAATTTTCATACAGCTAATTATAGGTGGCAATTCACGTACAGTACCTATGATTTCATATAAATATGATAAGATTTCGCGAATTCAATATGTATTCCATAGATCAAATCAGATGAGGCCTATCTTACTTTTATTTAATTAAAAGGAACGTGTTAAATTAAAAGAACCCATTTAAAAAAACAAAATTCAACACATTGATAGAAAGTATTGATACATATATCAAATGTATCCCAACAAAAAGAGGTGGCGCTCGTATTTCTTAAAATTTTTATTCATCCATGTTGCTCAAATATATAAATGGTGTCACCAATTTCATAAAAATACAAATATATCTAATAAATTCATTAGTAAAAAAAAGTATTTATTTTTCTCCACACAAAGTAATTATTCAAAATGTATACTTTTTTACCAAAGAGGATTAAAATTATTTATAAAGTACAATTTCTAACTTTAAATAAATTAAAGTACATAATATAATATGTATCATAGGATATTTATTATTAATATGTATTTTTGTAAATACAAAACTTGTGTTGTCAAAATAAATAGTTGTTGGAAGAATTGTATTGCTATCATACAATTTTCAGCTGGTGAATATTAACACATTTCATAATCAAACCAATTTAAATTAAGATTATTTATTTAAATATTAATACAAACTAGTACTTCCTAATCAACAACGACACACAATGGAAATGTGACTTTTGGTTACGAAATCATTTAAACCAGATAACGAAGTTTAACATGGTTATCATTATACTAATCTGGCTTTTTTATTGTACCCTTTTTCGCGTCTTCTTAACTTCACATAAATCCATTAATGTTTCCATCCTACAGCATAGGCCAGTTTATTTTTTATTAAAGTCATATTTTCCACTACCAGCTGACTAGGCCTGCCGTAACTTCATATGCCTTATAATATATCTTAAGACTAGGAGACGCATAACATCCAGTCCCCGGTTGTTAATTTATCAATGTGAAAAGGTAGACCAATTTTTTCATTAAATGTATCCAAATAAAACAAGTAATAGTATTCCTAAAGTTTTCTATACTTTATCACTACTAAGTTTGTCATTCTAGCATGAATAGACATTTTAATTTGTATTATATAACCTGTTGATCATACGTCAAGAAGCCTTCGATCAGACCAAGCCACCAGCAGCGGTGTAGTCAACTTGTTGCACACATCGTCAAGTGTCCGGATTTATCATCTACTCTTTTTGAAATCAGTCATTGATTGAAATTACTGCGTGTTCCAGATGTGAAGAACTTTCTTGGCTATACATTCAATTAGGGGGTAGTGTTTTCCCTATCAGAACTCAACCTATTTAGGGTTGATGTATTTCATTTTGATATAAGTTACACAATTAAAATATTTTGAGGCATGTCAATCTCATAAGATTTAAAATAAATGTTTTTATGTCAACACATTAATTGCTTCTATATTAAACGAAACAGAATGAAAAATAGGTAAATCAAGGATAGGTCTACATTCTAATTTTACACGATATATTATCAATGACTGTCAGTGACTTAGATGATATCACTTTAGCAAGTAACCTGATAATATTTCGTTGGGAGAAACTTCACATTACTGCAGTTAATAAGAAAACAACACAATTTGAATTAAGATACGGCCTTTAGAGTCAAATCCAGAAATGAAAAACAAAAAAACAAAAAAAAAATCAAGAATAAAACAAATTGTGTTATGCTTAAATTTTGCTATGCTCCACGTCTTAGTGACCATCCAGGTTATGCTCATCTAAATAAGTTATTAAGGCCTATGAATGACACCTAATACCAATAATAGTTCACCAGGGACCCCCTATAACTCATCTATAAGAGGTGAGATTAAAAACCTACTCACAAATTTCTAGTACTCTACGTATCCCATTTCTGTAATGGAAAAAAGAATGTTCAAGCATATTTTGAGTAGTGAATATATTTTATATGATATTAAAATACAAATAAAATAATAACTTAGAAATCTAGACTTGTTTCATGGACTCCAGGCTGAGAACCTCTGTATTGATATTTGGATTAAGAAGTTATTATTTAATAGGAAATGTACCAATATTTTCTCGGGGAATAAGAGAGTGATTGATCATTTGTTAAAATCCCATTTAAATATGCCCAGCTTAGTTTTAAATTCCAGTCTTCCCATCACCGGCAAAACATGCTAGATGAACCTGACATTTTGTCAGAGTGCCCGCCGAGGAGAATTCTACTTTTACTCCTACGTTAGAAATCTAATAGTTTTAGGGAAACATTAAATACTTATTGGGTAGAGTAAATATTTCTAAAAAGATGTTTGTTTAGATTTGTTAAATTTAAATATTGGCCTGTTGACACAATATAACCACATACACCTAACAGAATAATTTACAAATACCATATCTATGGCAAGATTGTAGGCCTAGGATTTGAAAAAAATAGAAGAATCGGTTTAAGTTTGGGTAGAAGAAATATGAGTTAAGGTTATTGTATATACAGTTAATATTACAAAAAACCTTGAACAAAATAAATCAAATATTTCCCAATTTGTTACACCCAGTTTAACTCTACCTGCTTCAGTGACCAAAAGATCTAAGGCTTTATTCTCGTGTTTGACTGTCCTGCTGATGACGGGATGATCAGGCTTAGAATCCCGGTCAAGTCTACAGAGGGTGCTTTATCCTAAATGGCTTACGACTTTACTTCCTCTAAAATGAAAGTAGATCACCCCTAAAATGGTTTATCTATCATCCATGTCCCATTAGAGATACTATCATTAATGCACATCCCAGACTAGATGCACTAATAAGATTAATTTTCTACAATTAATGAATACATAACTAGTTATTGAATAACCGTCGTGGCCATTATTTAATTTGATGAAAAAAAGTTTTGTTTAAACTATCTTATATCCACGCGAATTAATTAATAGCTTTTGTTATAACTATATTTTGAAAATTACATTAACAGTATTTAATTAAGAATTTTACATAATTTTGTTCAAAATGCAATAAAAACTGTAAAAAAGTAGCCTTCCAGCCAAAATTAATTGTTCCTTAATCGTCCTCTCCACGAAAAGGGTTATACTTCTATATAAACTCTGTCTCACTCATCTTTACTCCATCAATGTAAATGAGTAACTAACCCGGACTTGAGTCGAAAAATGCATCACTACTAAATAAATAACATTCTGGAACCCAAATCTGCGTGTCTTCAGCGAGAACAGAGAGGATCATGAATGTAATGTGAAATATCTCGCAACAAGGGGTGTGTCTTTTCGTCATCCGGACACGGACGAGCGTGTTTTGATCAAGATGAGAGCTGACATGGCCACCTGATCGTTGGCGCGCTCGTGTGACGACGCAAGGAGGGAGGAATAGGCTCGTCATCGTCGTCCCCGACTTGACTAGTAATTAAACCCGAGATGATCCTCTCGTGTTAGACGACAGGAGTGAGACACAGGAGAACCTAATCGGTCCCCTTCTGTTCTCCTGTTGAGTGTCTTCTAGTCGCTCTTGTTGAATAGAGGGGAGTGAAACAAATGGCAAGGAGGGTGCTGTGGAAGGGTGGATAATTAGAAACCTGGTGTACGACCTTGAGAACGGGTGAAGGGGTTCAGAGGAAGTTGAATGATAGGACACTATCGGTCATCGGATTTTGTTGCGTCGTTATTTCATATAACATTTCATTCACTAAAGTTAGATCACCCTAGATAAGTGAAACTACAGTCTAATATAAATAAGAAAAACCTTATCTGACATATAAAAGGTTACTAGATTTACTTTTATATATTCATGCGTCAACTCATGTGATCTCTAGTAAGTCCTTCCAACAAATATTAATAATGTTTTACCTCTACATTAGTACGAATAATATAGTAAAATGTTATTCATATTGACAGAATTGTTTTCAAAATGCTTGATTAAAGTCAACCCCCATTAAAAGTTAAAGAAAGCTGTGTCCCGTGATATCACCAGAGCTGAACGGTTTTGAGCGTGATCGGTGTTTGGATCGATAAACCTTTTAAAACTAGATGCTTGGGGACGAAAGGTTCATAAATATATCTAGTATACGGTAGAGTAATATAATGAGAGAGTATCAAGTCTTTAGAAAAGTTTGATAGATTTAGCTTTTTATTGTATAACTAAAGAAATGTCTTACGAATAGTTGGCTGTTTATAAGAATTTATTCTATAACGCCATAAAAGTGTACGTGTGCTGTAGATTTCTCTTGCCATGAAAATTTCTTTCAGTCCTTGTTTCTAATCTCGATTAAGCGCCAAACATTTATGTTTGTATACCTCTAATTATCTTATATAAGACCTTGAAAACGCTCAGGGGATTTTGAAACTACATATTCAATATTGCTATAAAAAGGATTATTCCTCTACTGGTTATGCATTTTATATAAAAAGAATTGTGTTTAAACAATATATAGATTTATTACAATAAAATATAAATAACAAAATTAAGGTTTACAATGATATTACAGGTTATACTTTGAAGTTTGATGCAGATAATTAGACTTTGTGAATTTTATTATTCTGCTATAGCTACTAGGGCTGTGTGGGAGCCAGGCTACTGGATTAATTGTTCTGAAGAAGAAAATAATCAAGTAGTTAATAACAAAATATAGAACAAGATCAAGATATATATATATATATACAACTCTTAATCAGTTATGCTAGACTGGATTGTTAGTATAATCTCTTTGAAACATTTTGTTAAATGATAAACAATAGAAAGGTTCCTTGACTACAGTGGTCGATGGCTAACAAACAGGTGTCAACACAATAGTACTATGGTTTGTCTCTTTCCCTTTCGGTACTGCTAAAGCATTCAATAGTACAAACAAATCTAATTGTAATTACACTAAGAGCAACACTAACCCAATAGGAGCCCAAAAACCGGGCAAAAAAAGGGTATTATTTGCGCAAACCCAACTATGGCTCTATATAAGTTCCCTGGTTTGTCAAACGAAGCTAAAACCACACGAGAAGCGTGACTGCTTAACCAACACAAAATAAAGTTTTCCATTAACTCAACTGAGATATGGAATACAATACAGACAACCTGGTTGTAGCCATCCCAAAATTAAATTGGTGTACATGACGTTCACGGCGTCATGAGAAACATTGGGTCAAACTAGACTAATGGAGATTGTGGAAGTTTAGCAAGTCTCTAAATAAGACATTACTATATTCCAAGCCAAAGGTTCGTAACGCAAAGACTGTATGGTAAATATACAGAGCAGCATAGTCTATAGGACTGATGTACAATATTTGAAGCTAGTAATAATGAGACTTTTCCCGCATTCTTGAGGACATAATATTACAGAAAACTAAAAAGGTGCAAATAGACATTGCCTATCTTTTACAACAAAAATTAGATTTTAAGTCATAAGGACTCGTTGATTATTTCATGATACTTAATTGATCGAAGTCCGTGGTCCTATCCATGGCGGCGGTAGATCCGACAGACCAAACTTCATGGTCGTCGTCGAAGTGCGTCATCCTGTCCATGGTGTCAGTGTATCCGACGCCTCAATCTTCATGGTCGTCGTGTTCTTTGATTCGTGACGATGCAGGAGTTCTTCCTTCAACGCTGGGTCGCAGAAAATTGGCTATAATGTGAACCCGGACGTGGGCCTTTATATAGTCCTCAATCTGATACTAACGGAACAAAGCAGAAAGGGTGATAAACACAGGAATATAGAAAGGAGAAATACGGATGAAGGCGGAGGCAAATCAGAGACCGACGCTTGGAGGGTAAGAGGGGGAAAATGTTTCCTTGAATCACCTCTAGTCTCTGTAGTCTCTGTTGTGTAGTTGGTCAGTGTGTCGATTGGAGTATACACTTCTTTACTCCATCAGATGTAGTTATGATAGTGTGTGTGACGGCCATCATTGAATAATTTTTTCTTCTACCATGTGGCAAATCAATCGAAGAACATCTTGAAACGGTAAGTAAACACCAAAGCATCTTATATTCAAATATATCTGTTTTAATTATGTTATTTAGGATCCGTTATTATTTTTATAAGAATTTGTGATATAGATGTACTTCACTATATTTTCTTGTAGACAGCATGGCAAGCGTAAGTAAATTTATCCGACATCATCCAATGGCAAAGGGTATGAGTTAACGTATTTATTCATAAAAATGATAATATTAATCCTCTTCTTTGATATCTGCTACAGTATTTATCAAAATACAATATTTTAACAACAACGTGTTTCAATTTGGGGAGACACATGATTTAATTTGACTGCATCTAGTCAGAGAAAATAAACTTTGAGGTAGATTACTTTTTTAAATATGTTAATATTGTTTTATTTTATTTTGTAAACTATTAAAATATTGATATTTAATTGTAGCTGTCCAATCTGTCTGAATGGCATGCTACAAAGATACAATATTTAATATAAACTAGATAATTCTACAATCATGCAAATATAATAAATATAATAGATAAAAATAATAAATTAATTATCTTTTACAGCCAGCTAGTAAGTAATAGTGAATACCTTACCTATACCAAATAGTTGATAAAGTGTTTCAATTTTCAACGATTCAAAGGAACTTACATTATTTAGAGAAATGTCACTTATCAGTTGGGTGACTTAGTGTGTATTGTAAAATATTATAATTTCTTTCAAATAAGTTAGTTACTAGGAAAGAGACGATAGTTAAATTTTAAAAAGAGAAAAAACATAATAGGCTTGGGGAAGAACTTAACTTAAAAATACACGTCCAGGTGTTACACTCTTGTCCCGATATTCTCGGCCAGACTCAAGGACGGTAATCAAACATGCTGTCGTCAGACAATGTATCCACTGTTAGAAAAGGGAGATTTAAACAGACACACATTAAGTCCTCCACTTACATGTATTAGATCAATGCGGATTCAAAAGTACGCGGTGGCAGTATTTATACTGCAGCTGACAGCGCGTAGACATCGGTTGTATTGGGATAAAGTACTCGCTTCAGAACCCGATGTTCGCGGATTAAAACCCACCCAGGATTGATGGTTTTGTTTTAACGAGAAAAATTCCGTAGCCCAACAACAAATAAAATAACTAGCAATGTCATCTGTTAAATGCCTCTTTAAGCATAATATAATGTATAATTCCTAGTAAGGTCACACACAACTGATAGATCTATATTCAATTTATTTATTTCTACCTTAAATGTAAGAAATTTTATTAAATTTTATTTTCAAAAGAAGACATTATTTAGTCTTAAATATTATATAAAATTAACATATACCAACAATTCCTAATATTTAAACCCCATTCGATTTACTTGGATTTTAATTGGCGTAAAAGCCTTCGTAAATAATTAAACGCGTAAGTCGCGCCCTTACTGTATTTCAGAGCGGATTTAAGTCCTTATCGCTGAAGGACTTCCATCTACCTTGATGTATACATTTTAAGATCATAAATTAAAATGTGTCTGTTAAATCAGTTCGAGCAAATTGTGTTTCTAATTAGTTGTGATTAGACACTACTTTGAGTTGACATAATATTAAATGACTCAAATATACACATAAATAGATCCCCATATACGTATAGAATATAAATATTTACCAGAAAAAGAAGGTTTTGAAGATTTTTTGTGAATAATACAATATGCCTAGCAATTCGTAAAAACTACAAAAGAAGCTTACCAAACATAGTCATTTTAGAACAACAGTTAGATAACCCAAAGTGTTCACTATGTTAAGAAGAGTACTTTGTATAGGTGGGGATGCAAAACAAATAGGTTTAATCAAAATAACCCCGCAACCCCACCTCTTCGTGTTTAACAGTGCTAATTACCAACGAGGCCCTCCCCTCTTCCTATTTCCCCCTCCTGTAATACCAGGCTCATTCCATTCCCCCCCACCTCTTTGTGTCAAAAGCTTGACTATGGTTTGTTAATGGATCCTGTTGTTTTGGAAAGGGGTTACACAAACAACGCAGAGTTAAGTTTCGGGTGTCAAGTTTCCATCTCTTTCAATGTGGAGTGGTGTTGTTTTAGATGCTAGGGGTGGGGAAAAGGGTGATAGAGGGTGTTGAATGGTAGGTAGAGAGAGTAGCAATATAAAAGGGGTGGGGCGTGTTAGGGGGTAAGCGGCACTATAGTGAGATGGCTTTCTATCCAACTTTCTTCGTTTCCTGTATTGCCCAACAGTAGCGACAAGTCAAAGTGATTGACGGCTTAGGGAAAAAGAGTGCAATGTTTTCTAGGAGGATGGAAGCATGTACCAATATATATACCCCCCTCTTCTTCTTTAAACAGCGAACAAAAGGGTCTTATATCCCCCCCCTCCCCACCAAGTATTTATCTCCACTCTTTATCCTCACCTCTCTCGCCAGGATTGTCTTTGATGTGTTCTCTAAAAGTTTGAAGATGAGATAAGAGCAAAGCTAAAGGATGTGGATGTAACATGGATGTTCAAGAGTGTGATAGAGAGGGTAGAGAAGGGTTGCATTTAGTATGAGGGT
>CABFOV010012374.1:0-11598 GCA_902141375.1 Timema poppense | reverse complement strand
ACCTTCCCAATTCCTAATCCATTAGAGTAATTAGTACTTAAAGCGTATAACCCGAACGGGTAGTAATACGCGGTGCTAAATAATATTATTATTGGCTAGCTACGGGCCTTGAGTTCAAGGTATGTAACGCATCATTATGTAACCTGCAAGATTGTATTACCTTGATAATATTTGGTGATGAGTACAAGGCATGTTGTGTGTTCCTTATGAAACCTGCTCAAAACCCAACTATCGCTACCCATTTTTGGACCAAATATTTTTATTTTGTATTTTATTTTCGAACATTAAACAAATATTTAACATATATTATCAGAGCGGGCGCCGGGAAGGATCAACATGGCGCAAGATTAACAGATATAATCAACCAGAGAAAACCGGATAACACCGGCCATCTGTTCTGACTACGTGAGTCAGAAGATAAGAAGAGCTCATGTCAATCACAGCAGACATTGTGGGGTCACGGCAGACACTGTAGGGTCACAGCAGACACTACTCTGCAACAGTACGTAGGACGATCCGAGGGAAGTGTTTGTCAAACTGCGGTCAGCAAACCCTTCAGGGGTCACCAAGTATCCCAGGGGGGGGACGTACGCGACAAACCCTCAAGTTTTATTATTCTGGGGCAGTTGTGTCCAAGGCCGTAGCCAGCCAAAAATTTCAGCGGGGGGAGGGGGATCCACAGCCCCCAAATGCTGGAAGTTAGAAAAATATTCTAAATGATAAACAGTCCTGGAAGCTCTTTCAAATGCTTTTTATGGTAACACAGCCCACTAATTAGTATTTGTACCTTAATTTTGATATTGTTTGAACCATAAATAGAACCATATATATATTTTGTTCATAGAATTTCTCGGGGGGGTTTGAATGCCCCCCCCCCTAAAAACACCCCACCCCCCGGCTACGGACATGGTTGTGCCAAAAGCATTTGATAATAAGGGCTACTTTGAAAATGTTAAATATTGACTGCACCGTGTCTACGCAACTTTTTTCTCCGATCTTTTCTTAAAATTCCCGGCTCAAAAAGTATGTCACAACCTTATATAACCCCCCCTTCCCTATTGGTTTTTTTGTTATTCTTTTTATGAATAATAATAAGTTTTATTATTAGCACCGCGTCTTACTATCCGTTCGGGTTATACGCTAATGTGTAATGGTAGGGTGATTGTGAGATGAAATGGAGGACCTACAGTTTAACGTGGGATCCGAACCACGGTGGGAGGCCTGGCATTCCCCACATTCACAAGATATCTTGTCAGAGGTGAAGGAAAGGTTTGGTAATAAGATAAATCTGTGCCAGTACCGAGGATTGAACCCTGGACACCCAACCCAGAAGTGTGACACCTTACCCCTCGACCGCAAGGTGAGCTACATTGTTATCTAACGGTTGTTTCCTCACATAGAATGAAGCCACTCACTCGAGAAACTGAGAAACGTTTCTCAACAATCATAGACGCGACTTTTAAAGGACTCCACAAACTGGGCCGCACGGTCTAACGCGCTACTCTCGAGGTAGACTAGACTGCCGATGGCTGGGAGATCGTGGCTCGAATCTCGGTTAGATGTATTGAGGGTGATTTTTTTCCCACAAATGGTGTTCCACGCAAATGCAGGTAAACTTAATTTTCATATAACCTTATTAAGCCTTAACACCATTAGTGCAATTATTATATAGGAGTATAACCCGAACGGGTAGTAAGATATAGTGCTAAAATATGATACATATAATTTGGGAACCAACCCATGTCAAATAAAAATAAAAATTGGGTACAACTACCTCAAATTAAATTTCTCCAAAATTAGGCCAAATCCCCAAATAACACATTATAAAAAAAAATTGAATTCCAGAGAGATTATAAAAATAATATTATTAAATCCATGTAGTTTTTTTTTCCTTAACCCTCTCCCCACCATCTAACATCAAATTGGTGGTCCTGGGGTAGAACTCTCGCCTCAGTACCCGGTATTCGTGGGTTCAATCCCAGCTGGGGTCGATCGATCTCTCTTTGGGCGATAAAAATCTGTAGCACAACTTCCTTCGGATGGGGAAGTGAATCCGTCGGTCCCGTTTCGATTGTGGTGAGTAAAATAACCCTGAGAGGTAAGCTAGAATACCTTTCCCTGAAAAATTGGTAGGAACTTTCGCTATCAATCAGAGAAATTCTCGTGTGCTGATAATATCAGTCGGTTCAGAAAGTGCACTTTAAATACCTCAAACAACTAAAAATTAATTTAATAAAATTAGATAGAGACCCGCATAAGTGGACGAACGGTCTAAGGCGTCATTCTCGCACAAGACTGGACTTGGGAAGATCGGGGTTAGAATCCCGGCCCGTTGGCCCGAGGGGTAGGTTCCGTTACGCCCAGTTCTCTCACGCGGGTATATTCTATCTGAATTGTACCTTCTCTCCTCCTATTCTTTCACCGTGTCTGTTATAACCGTGACGGACGCTGGGACGAGTGGTTAGAGAGAGGAGACGAGGAGAGACGGGTTAAGTGACAAGTTGACCTTGTGGAAGAGGAAGCTGCGAGCAGGTCTAGAGGTCAATCCTTGCCGGCTTGCACCGTTGGAAGCAATAGACAGCGCGCTCTCAGCTGGGACCAGGGCTCAAGGCTGCTGTCCTAGGTTAAGTTAGTTTGTAAGTCTATATCCCTGTGTTGGTCCTGTTACCCAGATATTACAACTCCTGATGCTAGTGTTGCTGTCCTAGGTTAAGTTAGTTTGTAAGTCTATATCCCTGTGTTGGTCCTGTTACCCAGATATTACAACTCCTGGTGCTAGTGTTGCTGTCCTAGGTTAAGTTAGTTTGTAAGTCTATATCCCTGTGTTGGTCCTGTTACCCAGATATTACAACTCCTGGTGCACCAACACAATTGCAAGTGGATCATTTCTGATTAAACATTAATGGAGATAAAGAATTAATAGACATTCCTAATACTGAACATTGTTGAAATGTCTTCACAGCCAAGCACTGTGCACAAATCTTCATTCTGTCATAACAGGGACATACTGTAGTTATTAACAAGAAACTTTGTCGCTTTGTCCCCCATCGTCACCGCGGGAAATGTCCAGTAATCATTCAAATACGAATGTACTGCACACATTTCTTGTCTTTTCCTTTCCCTTTTACTGCCAAATCTCGCGTGAGCTGAGTTGGGACTGATATGATGAACGATCTTAAGGTGCGGTAGAAGGGAGCGTAAGTATTTTTCAGTTTTTATAGAATATAATTTTTTTTGTCAAAAATAAATAAAATATTTCTCCAGTAGCAACGTAGAGTTTAGTTTTCTGCACATTTTAATATCAACAGATCTTGAATATCTGTCAAGGGTGTCCTGGAATTTGGTCAGAACGTTTTTTAAATAAAGAGAAAAAGTTCTGACCAAATTCCAGGACACTCTTGACAGATATTCAAGATATGTTGATATTAGAATGTGCAGAAAACTTAACTCTACGTTGCTACTGGAGAAATATTTGATTTATTTTGATCAAAAAAAAAATGTAATTCTATAAAAACTGTAAAATTACTCGCGCTCCCATTTGCCACGCCTTGGGACTTCCATTGAAAGCTTAATCGCAATCAAAGAAGAAACCACACTCAACTAAAATAAATAAAAGCCTCGCGTGTTAAATTCTAAGATCGGATCAAGCAGACGTCTTTAATTCGTTCTTTCTTCCGCACGATATCTTTAATTCACAAAAATAAAAAAGTTCGCACGACTTTCACTAGCGTTCATGAAAACAGCAGGTACAGTAGCCCCGTGGCTTCTTTGGTGCTGACTGACAGCTCACAGCTGACTTCTGAGAGTCAACATTTAGGTAAATACCTAAATTTTTGACAGTCAGAAGTGACAGCTGCTAAACACATGTTTTTGCAGATCATATGGTTCGGGCGTAAGGATACATAATTTGGTCTGGTAACTTTTCAAAGCCGTCAGTCAGAACCAAAGAAGCCATGGGGCTACTGTAGTTAGAAAAATTAAAGAGTATTGTTTTAGTTCTATCCGAAGAAGGCTTGTAAACCATGGACGGGAAAGCTATGGGGAAAAATGGCGGCGAAGAAGTTACCAACTATTATTTTTCTATTTATTACCGCGATATTGCTAACCGTTCGGGTTGAACCTTTATTTACCAACCACGCCGATGGTTTTTAAGGATTAGAAAGGTTATACTTAGAGAAGGTGTACTCACATTTGCGTGGAGAGAGAGAGAGTTGAAAATCAATTTAGAAAAAATTTACAGTTTTCGTTTCCCTCTCAAATTAAGTCTTCGACCATTTTGAATTACACTATGACTATCTTATAAACTACACCATAGTGGAACTAAGCAAGGTAGCAGTCTTACCTTGACTGATTACACTATGACTATCTTATAAGCTACACCATAGTGGAACCAAGCAAGGTAGAAGTCTTACCTTGACTGATTACACTATGACTATCTTATAAACTACACCATAGTGGAACCAAGCAAGTTAGTGGTTGGTTAGTTTGTTAGGTAGAAGAGTGAGGGTTATCAAGATCTTTTGAGGACAGCTTTATACCAAAGGGATCTTTTAAAAGGGGGGATGTATTGTGTGCAGGTATTTATTGTCTGCAACCTCATACCAAGTTGCTGTTGGCCGAAAAAAAACAACCTGCGCAGCCTTAAGATTCTCTGGGTCACCAAATTACAACAAGAATATAGAAATCCAAATTTTCTTAAGAAAAAGCATTCTGAGATAGTTGAGGATTGTTTTAGTGGTTTGGAAGCTAGAACTGTCATTACCATAAGAAATACACCAGCGTGGGGTTATTTACTTTCAAAACAACGAAAGGTAGCTTTTACAGAGGTCAATTTGTGTACACTCATGAATAAAATAAAATAGATACGCCGAGAGTTGCGGGGACACTATTGTGTATTGATTAGCGCCTGATGCTTATACGAACTGTCAAACACACCTGTTTCACTTATTGCCTAGTAAAGTTCGACAGGCGACCGAAAGGCGGAAAATCTATATCTATCCCCTTCAGATAGCAAAACCGAAATTATCAAGATAGTTATATTCAAGCTTCGGTGGCCGCGTGGTTAAAGGCGTCACTCTCACAATAGACTGGACGGCTGATGAAGAGATCACGGTTATATCCCCGTGTGTGTTGTAATTAGGGTGATTTTCCACTATCATTCCAAGCAAATGTCGCAACAATCTTTAAGTTCAACCTTACTAACCACCTAGATATTATAATATAGCGATGACTTCGCATCTCAATTCATGGATAAATTACATCCAAACAGGAATCTTACCGGGTTAAGCCAATGGTTCCGGGTTCAACTCCCATGTAGCATCATTTTTTTACAATTGATTGAAATTTAAGAAGAAGAAAAAATAGCACCACGTCTTACTACCCGTTCAGGAGGTATGTACAAATCACACTAATATGAGAAGATTTTGTAAAGTGGAATTTTGAGAGAATGTATCTATATTTGCGTGGAGGGAGGGTGGGAAACCGGATAGTAAAAACACCTTAAAAACACCTTAAGTACACCAGACCCCCATATTCGAACCTACATCGGCAGCTCAGTCTAGTAAGAGTGTGACGCCTTGGCCCATTTGACCACGGAAGTTAATCACTAAATAATGATCTACATTCTCGTTGGTGAAATGAAAAAGAATTATGTCGGCCATTGTATCCTCCCAAGATGTCTGCCATTGTATCCTCTCAAGATGTCTGCCAATGTATCCTCCCAAGATGTCTGCCATTGTATCCTCCCAAGATGTCTGCCATTGTATCCTCTCAAGATGTCTGCCAATGTATCCTCCCAAGATGTCTGCCACTGCTCCTATAATCCTCCGCTCAACTTACGCCCATTGGAAGCCATTTAACAAGGGTATATTTTCACACCTACTCCAAACAGGTAGACCTCTGTAACAGCCCACCATTTCTAAGAAACTCTCTATCTCTCAATAGAAATTACATACCGTATGAAAAGAAGATAGGTCAAAACAGAAATAGGAGCTTTAGGGCTATTTAAATTTTTTTTAAAGGGCTAAAATCAACAGTATAGGCAAATATAGGCACTATAAAATTAACATAATGTACTTTGTGATAACATGAAATTAATATTTATCACAACCGCCAATGTTTTACGATCGATAAATAGAGAAGGAAAAAAAAATCCGGTCCCTACGCAAAACATTACTACTTTCCCTTCATGAGCACGGTCTGAGTCTCTCACAACACAGAGAGAGAGAGGCTCCAGAGGCTGACATGACCGCGGCAAGTCTGGCAACCCTGGACACTTACTAAGGTAACCGCCAACCCTACCCCCCGCGGGGTCGTCGTCATCGAGGGACTGCCACAACCAGTGAGCACAACAAATCCCCCGTCTACATACACCGTACTCCGTAAGAAGTAACGCAGTAATAGATTGCTATATTTATAGAATCCCTTTCCATAATATAGCCTGTAGTTAAAATTTTCTTTCTTTTCTTTATCACCGCATCTTACTACCCGTTCGGGTTATACGCACTTAAGCTAATGTGTAATGGTAGGGTGATTGTAAGATGAAATGGAGGACCTACAGTTTAACGTGGGATCCGAACCACGGTTGGAGGCCTGGCATTCCCCACATTCACAAGATGTCTTGTCAGAGGTGAAGGAAGGGTTTGGTAATCAGATAAATCTGTGCCGGGACCGAGGATTGAACCCCGGACTCTCAGCACAGAAGTCTGAAACCTTACTCCGTAGACCGCCAGGTCACCGCTAAATAATTTAAATACACAGATTAATATATCGCTAACAGAGTAAACGGTGTAAAACCGTATTATATCTTCGTACCGAAGGTGTAATTAAATAAATCGTGTACAACATTGAAAGTCTTATTCATTTCATAAGAAATAAAAAATCAGATATCCACGTCAGTATCGTAAAAACCCAGTATCGTCTTAAATAGTGCTCGATCGCGGGGCAAACATCTCATTATCAAAACGTATCATTTTAGTAAATGACCAACCACGTGAAAGAAATAATCCGTATCGTAACAAATTCTAAGGAACCAAAAGTTGGATTAGAAGCAAGGTCCCTTCTCACCTTTTTATTTAGTCAGTCAATCTGACCACTCGGTCAAGAGGACGTGCCAATTGTTGTTGGATGATACATTTCCGGTACAAGTCAAGGCCTCTGTTGGTATGTACAGCCTACACACATTCACAAACTCGTAGAGAAACTTTTTGGTGTCCGTTGAAAACATTTTAACCTTCTTCCTATGAACATTGGACTGTAGTAACTGTTTTAAGATAAGGTTCTTCCTATGAACATTGGACTGTAGTAACTGTTCTAAGATAAGGTTCTTCCTATGAACATTGGACTGTAGTAACTGTTCTAGCTGTCAGATAAGGTTCTTTATATGGAAATTGGACTGTAGTAACTGTTCTAGCTGTCATATAAGGTTCTTCCTATGAACATTGGACTGTAGTAACTGTTATAGCTGTCAGATAAGGTTCTTCCTATGAACATTGGACTGTAGTAACTGTTCTAGCTGTCAGATAATGTTCTTCCTATGAACATTGGACTGTAGTAACTGTTCTAGCTGTCAAGTAAGGTTCTTCCTATGAACATTGGACTGTAGAATGCATCCCCCCCTCCTTAATGCACAAACTCGAGCTGCATTCCACTCACCGGCCAGCAAGACTGCAGCCCACCTTGTTCACCTTCGAACTCGTTCATCGAGTGAGATAATCATTGGTGACGTAGTCTCTGTCCCGCCACGCCCACCCCTCCATGCTAACCAATCATTCTAAAAACTTTTATTTTAAAATTACCCGCCTCGGTGGCGTAGTTGGCTAACGCGCTTGTCGTGTTGAGCTCGACTGCTGAGTACGGGGAGATCGAGGTTCGAATCTCGTTCGGGTGAACTGGGGGGTTCCTAAATGGTTTTCCACTCTCCCTCCACGCAAATGCGGGTTCACATCCTCTAATTTAACCTTACCAAGTCCTAATCCATTAGAGTAATTAGTACTTAAAGCGTATAACCCGAACGGGTAGTAAGACGCGGTGCTAAATATTATTATTATTTTAAAATTCTCCGACTTTACCAAGTTTCCCGGACATTAAATAAAAAATTGCAAAACTTCCTCCCATATAAAGTAGCCTCGTAATAGTTTTCATGAGAAAATAAGAATTTCCATCGTGTTTTTAAAGATTAACAATATCTTAATATTAAATTTAATCAATATTGTTAAAAACAAATTTTGGGAAAATTGTTCTTTTCTTTTTCAGGGTAGCTATAAAATATATTTTTCAATTTTTCCCTGACTACTTTTTTCTAGTTTTAATGGCGGATGAAGACTTTTGTTTTATTTATTATTGATCACATATTAAAAAAAAGTTTGTATCTACTAAACATAAAAGGTTTTCTCAGTTATTTAAAAAATCAATATGTTATTTTATTTAGGTGTTATTAACTTTTACCCGCCTCGGTTGACGTAGTTGGCTAACGCGCTGGTCGTGTTGAAGCTCGACTGCTGAGGACTACTGGGGAGATCGAGGTTCGAATCTCGGTCGGGTGAACTGGGCGTGGTTTTTCCTATATGGTTTTCCACTCTCCCTCCACGCAAATGCAGGTTCACTTCCTCTAATACAACCTTCCCAATTCCTAATCTATTAAAGTAATCAGTACTTAAAGGTATAACCCGAACGGGTAGTAAGACGCGGTGCTAAATATAATTATTAACTTTTGTTTTAGTGTTTGGTTGTAAAATTAATAGTATATTTTAGACAAATTTTTTAATTCCTGACTTTTCCTTATTTTTAGTTAAATTCTCTGACATTTCCCTGTTTTCCATGTCATCCAAAAATTCCCTGACTTTTCCCTGTTTTCCATGTCATCCAAAAATTCCCTGACTTTTCCCTGTTTTCCATTGCCATCCAAAAATTCCCTGACTTTTCCCTGTTTTCCCTGCCATCCAAAAATTCCCTGACATTTCCCTGTTTTCCATGCCATCCAAAAATTCCCTGACTTTTTCCTGTTTTCCCTGTCATCCAAAAATTCCCTGACTTTTCCCTGTTTTCCCTGCCATCTAAAAATTCCCTGACTTTTCCCTGTTTTCCCTGCCATCCAAAAATTCCCTGACTTTTCCCTGTTTTCCATGCCATCCAAAAATTCCCTGACTTTTCCCTGTTTTCTCTGTCATCCAAAAATTCCCTGACTTTTCCCTGTCATCCAAAAATTCCCTGACTTTTCCCTGCCATCCAAAAATTCCCTGACATTTCCCTGTTTTCCATGCCATCCAAAAATTCCCTGACTTTTCCCTGTTTTCCCTGTCATCCAAAAATTCCCTGACTTTTCCCTGCCATCCAAAAATTCCCTGTTTTCCCTGTCATCCAAAAATTCCCTGACTTTTCCCTGCCATCCAAAAATTCCCTGACATTTCCCTGTTTTCCCTGTCCATCCAAAAATTCCCTGACTTTTTCCTGTTTTCCCTGTCTGAAGCCACCACGTTTTTTGCCCTTCAGTAAACTACCCTTAAATTTAAGGTTGGATGTTTTGACCCCCAAAAACCCCTCGGATAGGAACATTATGGAAATATCAGATACTGTACCAAGTTCGAGCCCAATGGGTACAATAATTTTGGCTCTAGCACGACAGACAGACGGCATTGCATAAACAACCTTTTTTTTTGGGGGTGGTCACGAAACGTCGACAATTAACTAAATCTAGAGTTCAATTTTTTTAATGATCACAATACTTTCTCTTTCAGAGCTGTCAAGAGAAAAAAAAGTTTTAACCTTTTTTTTTTGTCAATTGCAATTTTTTTTAAGTTTGTTACATTGATTACATATTTTCAAAACAATCTTAACGGTTACTAAAAAAAAATTATAGAACCATGTCTTACTACCCGTCCATATACACTTAGATGTACTAATCACTCTTAATGGTTTTAAGTGTCAGAAAGGTTATATTTAGAGGAAGTGTACCCGTATTTGCGCGTAGGAAAAGTGGAAAACCGTTTTGGGGGAAACCACCCTCACTAGACCCAACTCGTATTTAAAAAAATAGCTGATGTTTACGTCTCCGTAAATCAACCCTAGGCGAGTCTGACAGCACATTCCATATATCCACCGGCATAGCTGTGCTCTAATCTAGTTTTTAAGGATTGAATAAACATTAACGCGCTACTTTGTGTGTGTGTGTGTGTGTGTGTGTGAGCGCACTCATCGTTTGTCCACACGACTTACAAATTGGCTTAATACTAGAACCAACACAGCACCCAGTTCCCTTGGGCCGTTCTGATGACTACCGGATGAATATTGATATTGAGAGGTTAAAGTTATCTGCCAGATAGCTATCTGTATTATAAATATATTTTTATTTGGAACACGCAAGGTTGGTACTGTTTTTACTGGTGCGCGCATGCGTATAAGCCCTGCTTCTACCGCTACCACCTGGCGAGTGGCCACAACGCTCAACATTTGTTTAATAATGGTGCCCAACCGAGTGCGAGGAAACAGATGACGTCACGTGGGCGCAGAAGCTAAGATGTCTTGCGAGTACTAATTTCGATGTCTGTCAAAAATTTGGGCAATCGTTGGGTACAACGTTTACAAAATTTCGTTTATTGTACTCACGTTTTGATAATTTGTTCTTATATAAATATAACTCTACAAATCACTTGTCAGGTTATATAGAAGTGTGAATCAAATGTTCTAGCACGTAAACCAAGATTTTAACCTAAAAACAGATTCTGATTGGCTAAACCTCATTTAAAACAACGCGTCACTATGGCAACGACCATTTTAACTTCCAGATAAAAGTTATCAGGTACTTAAACCTCCCTATAAAAATGCTATGGATAAATACATTCTATCTTGCAGTCAAAAGACGCACTTCTTAACTTATCCACCAGATTAATATTTATCCAGGAGTAATAAGACCGGACCTTAAGAATCTAGTTGCAAGGCATAACATAACGTCTTGACCTAAGCCGAGGTCAAGTGTGTGTGTGTGTGTGTGTGTGTGACGCGCAGGCCTTTGGCAATCGGCCAGTCGACGAATTGATTCCATGAAACAAAAGAACATCCATAAGCGTACTTACACTTTTTTACTAAGCTATTTATATGTGTTTTATTTTTATCAGCGCATCTTACTGTCCGTTCCGATGATACACTTATGTACTAATCACGCTAATGAGTTAAGTATAAGGACGGCGGTTAAATTTAAGCTAAATGAGCCCACATTTGCGTGAAGGTAGAATGAAAACCCATTTAGGGGTGGGAGGGGGGACCCACCCTGAATACACCCGACTGAGATTCGAACCAGGATCTCCCCATCACAGACAGTCTAGTCTAGTCTATTGCGAGAATAGCGCCTTAGACCGTGCGAACAACGAAGCTGGTTATAATTACAATGAATTACTAAGTAATATAGTTCGACACCTTAGTTCAGTCGGTAGTGTGTCTGTGAGAGAAGGCCCCGGGTTCGATTCATGACTTAGCCGGAAAATGTATCATTAATTAATGTGTGGTCTAGGGGGGTAAGTTGACGGACTTCTGTGCTGAGGGTCCGGGGTTCAATCCTCGGTCCCGGCACAGATTTATCTGATTACCAAACCCTTCCTTCACCTC
>CABFOV010012373.1:0-11600 GCA_902141375.1 Timema poppense | reverse complement strand
CTCTTCTTGTACGGTTCGCGCGTACATTCAAGGTATGATATATTCTCGCAGTTCTACCAACACTTAAGACACAGGAATCGAACCCGAAACCCTTGTTTTACCTCTGAACTATTCATGATGAATCCTGTCTTGAGGTTCAATTCACCTTAAACTATGACTGAGATTGACCTTGAGCATGGGACAGATCCTGGATAGCACACCCCTTAAGACTCCTCATTTAAAAAAAATACTTTACATCTTATAAAGTACAAACAATTGTTTAAATTATAGTAAAGATCAGAGGGGTGCAATGTATTTTAAAAAATTATACTTTACATAACTGTAAATTTACACTTTAAAGATAATTTACTAAATGCTATATTTAAAAGATAAATTATTATTTTAATATGAAATATAATATTATTAAGTTATTATCATGAAATGAAGATAAATACTAAGGGGGGGAGGGGGGTACTTTCGAAGCGAACTCAAAATAAGTTTTTTGTAGCTTCGCACACCCCTAATAAATATTCAACCGGCTTTTCAGCTCGCATGGTTTAAGGCAGGGATCGACAACTATTCGATCTCGTGGCAATTTCGGTCACTCACATAAGAAAACTACATCGTCAATACCCGCCTCGGTGGCGTAGTTGGCTAACGCGCGAGTCGTGTTGAGCTCGACCGCTGAGGACGGGGAGATTGAGGTTCGAATCTCGGTCGGGTGAACCGGGGGTGGTTTTTCCTAAAATGGTTTTCCACTCTCCCTCCACGCAAATGCGGGTTCACTTCCTCTAATTAAAACCTTCCCAATTCCTAATCCATTAGAATAATTAGTACTTAAAGCGTATAACCCGAACGGGTAGTAAGATGCGGTGCTAAATATTATTACATCGTCAATGAGTGGCTTTCTGTTTTGCGAACTCACAAATAATATCAAGTTGTTTCAACTAACATTTGGGTGTGACCAAAATAGCTTTGATGGGCCATAGCCGGCGATGTTAGGAAAACATATCTAAGGAATAGACACACGAGATGTCACGATACTTGTTTTTATCGATTCCGATGCTCGAAAATTTCCTATTTCATTACTTTTCTGACCTCATATATAAACACAAGTTTTTTCACCCAATAGGGTCATTGATTGAACCAAAATATATAGCAATTAGCAGCAAATAAACTAGTTTTGAAATAATAATTTACTAATTCTGAATTTTTCCGTTTTACTTTGTTGTCAGTACTTTCATTGAGAGAAGAGTGTAGAAGCGATGGGTGGGTTTTTATAAGTTTGTAAGTTGATGAGAGCCCAAACCTGTGGTGATATGTGGTGATATGTGGTGATAACAAAAACCCTGGTGCAGAGATGAGCAGGACAGAGTTTAGCTTACCATTGGCTTGTCGTTGTGTTTGGACCTCAGGTTGCCGACCAGGAGAACGAGCAGAGGAGGAGGTTAGAACTGGCGGCCCTAGAGGCGCTAAACAAGCCCAGTGACGAGGTGATGAAACGCAACAAGCTGAACCAGAAGAAACAACAGGTAGGTAGCGCCTGGGAGCACTCCACTGTTACCACCTACAGGCCACCCAGCTCTCCCTCGCACTGACCCTGCATGCGCTAGCCCGCTTAGCTTGGGCCCTCCTAGGGGCGACACATGCACTCGCTCATATTGACTCCGCCTAGCTCTAACCAATCCTCTCCAATCAGTGAGCAGTCATTGACACTAGGTTTTATTTGTAATTATATTATCGCGGTCGTTTAGTGCGATAATTGGAGTTGAAACACTTGCATGGCCGTGACTATTCACTCTTTTAGAACTTCTTTTCTTGAACCCATCATTGGCTCTTCATTATTCATCGTCGAAAGACAAAGCTATCGAAAGTATGGACGCATGATCTTTCATTTTGTATGTAATTATTAAATTAGTTTGTATTTGCTTTAAGACAAACTGATAATTTGGTTGCTGTTTGTAGTATATTTATTGTTTATGTTATTGACTGGAGGAGATGGTAACAATGCCTCGAGCTCTCGAAACACGCGACATTCTACATCAGCTTCACAAAGTGTGTATTGTTCTACAGAAGGAGCCTCAAGTGCCCCAAAAACTATCGTCGGAGGTCTTGTCGTGTTTTAATTGTCAAGTTTAAAGCTACAGTTTTCTGGGAATTTTGGGCATTACCCATCCATCCTCCTGTCAATGTTTATTAAATACGACTGTTTGTTGACAATCGATTGACTCGGAAAGATTGTCTTTGACAAAATGGTTCCGTGAATATTGTTAGATTAACTAGAGTCCTAGTTACAATTATTAATAAGTTTGTTTTACAACTTAATGTAATGCCATCATTACAACAGTAGTAAGTTAGTATTTTGTTAATTTAAATAGAGTAAGACTGGCCTAAACAGCTGTACCATCATTTCAATGTCTATCGTGCGGTAATCAATGAGTGTCTGGGTAACTATCCCGCTTACCTGGGTAATTCTGGGGTAATACCAACATTTTAAACACAAGCTCTGGCTAACCACGAGAGATTGAGTCATTCGACTGTTGGACGATAGAGATAGGGTTCCTCGAGACTGTCACAAGGTGGCAGTACTTGTTCAGGAGGAGATGGAGCCGAACCTTCATTTTACCGAGGAATATTGAACACTAATCTTTGGGCCAGTTTTGTGGTCAGACTTAGCGCGCCTCTAGCGCGGTGTTACGCTAGATACAAGAGGTCACCTACCTAGACCAGAACTGGAATACACTGATTTTGGTAGCAAGAACAGTATTTGGTGGTTACTAAAGTTACTAAAACACTTTGAATATGTTCATACATTAGGTCCTGTTACCTGCAGCTGTCATTTCGATAGTTATTATCAATACAACAGTAATAATATAGTAAAATGTTTAGGCATATGCGAAGCTTCAAAATGTCAAAGGTCAGTTCTCCTTCACTTCGACGCCTACAATGACCTTCACATCTTCAAAAAAAAATTTGAAGGAAGGATAAAACTTTGATAAACTGTTAACTGATTTGATATATCTCACATATTATTTCAAGATATAGTAATTTTAGAACTCTTACTAAACAGTTTGTTTTTTAACACGGACTGGTAATTAAATAACAGCCATAACATAAGCATGGATAAAACACTGGTAAGAATGAAAATATCTTGTAAAATTCATACCCGCCAAGTTGTAGCGCCATGGTACAATATCATATACAAACCTTGTAGTTGTGCTATAGTCCTTGCTTACCACCGTGTCAAATCCTTGATATCCCAAATTTAATCTTTGCTCTGACTTAGAACAGTGCTAAATGTATAATGCTATCAATGGAACGTTCTTACGTTCAGTTAAGTGTTAAAAGTCTGGGCTCTGGTTATTAAGTTTGTACTATAACCATTATGTTGGGCAAAACAACAGGAATCCTATTCTAATTCAAAATTTGAAGAGAGAGAAAAATCTAGAATATAATATTTTAATGAATCTCAACTATTTTAAGGGATTCTAAAGCCCTCTCTCTCTAGTAATCTCACCTCTTGTGTTCTCGGAACTCTAATACCTAAAAATATCACGTCCGATAAGTGTCGTACACTTTTACTAGAAATCATATCTTGATAGATCTTGAAATGACTTCCGTTATAACAGGGAGATTTTTTAGGCGTGACGAAAAGGCCAGCATTTAGGCAGGTTTTTTTACTATAAATTATTGCCAAAATAAATAAAATTTTGTCTCAGTACAGTTAGTTTAATTTTCTACACATGGTGATAACAGTTCTTGAATATCTGTCGTGATTATTTTTAAATGAAGGTAAAACTGTGTGTTCCTCGTGACAGATATCCAACAACTGTCGGTACTACCAAGTGTACACAATAAATGTAAACATATCTTTTTTATGTCCATTACAGTTCCCAGCCTGTGGCCTAGATCACTGTTCTATTAAAGCCATATATCTCCCATTACCGGCTGGCTTGGTCTATCGTAGCTTTATGTGCTCTATAATCTATCTTAAGACTAGGACAGGCACAACATCCAGCCCCCAGCCGTTAATTCCTCACTGTGAAAGGGTAAACCCATCTTTTCATCAATGATCAATTCCCGCCATGGCCGAGAATCGAACCCGGGACCCTTCGCTCGGTGGGCAGACATGCTACTGATTGAGCTAAGGAGTCGGACCAGTTTAAACATACCTTGTGGAGAAACATTTTATTTATTTGGGCCAAAAGAAATCTGCAAAAAAAAATACTCTCCTTAAATCACGTTTCTTTGGCTTGAATTTGCAATTGTATTTCCTTGGGGATCTATTCAGGGCTGGTAACTAATAACATGCTTTGGTGTAAACTGCACTGCTTGCTGTGTTTATTCGCAATCTGTTATTTAGTTTCTAGTCAGTTTTTCCTCAAACTAGGACTGTAAAAAGCTTTGAAAACTTCGATTTGACTTTGTAAAAAAAATTCTGCTTTGATACAAAGTTCTGCCAAAATATTCAATCTATGTTAAAATCAAATAATCCTAAGTGTTGTGATAGTAACTTTATTCATCAGATAAGAATGAAATAATATAAACAATTGCAACAACAAAAGTTTTAACTTATTTTAGCGCATAAAATAAACCCAATGTTTATTAATTTTGTTTCAAAGCCTAAAACAAACATAAATACTTGGCTCCGAGAATATTCAAGTTTGCATCAAAATGAAAAGATTGTACCTTTCACAACCTTTCCTCAAACTGAAACATTTTTAAATCTATTGATATTTTTTTGGTTTATTTGTGCTTTTTATATTGGTATGCATGCTCTGTAAGTAATGTAATTTAAGATTCTCTAAGCATCTAGAATATGATAGTCTTATTTTAGTTTCTAAACTAGTTTTTTTAATCAGTTTAGTAAGGATGTGTGAGACTAATTAAATCTCTTGGTAATGAAGTAAGCCACAAGTTCCTTTTTATATATTATTTTTTTTAAAGTGATGACTCGGTAGCTTAGAAGAAATGGCCGCAATAAAACCCAAAATTGTATTTGTTTAATGATTTATTTAAATAATTTGTTATTCTTTGTGTTTGCAATAAAATGTTAATATTTTAATGACTCATTTGTCCGACTCAATCTTACTCTAATATTATATTAAATATTCGATATGCATTGCTTCTCTTAACCTTAATAAATGTTTTGTTTTATGGTTTCATGGTTTGTTTATTTGCAAAGATCTATTTTTTTGACCTATCGTTTCCGTCTTTTGATTCTGTTTGTGTCGTCTCCCCGCAACAGCAAAGCCGTAACAACAGACTTCTGTTCCAACACCAACACGCATCAGATTTGTAACGGACGTAGTAAGTGTGCTTTTCCATCTTGGAATGGGGACTAACCGGAATATTGTTGGCTACACTGTCTTTGAAAGAAAGAAAGAAACCGCAATCACACCTCCTTATTTCTGTGCACGTACCAACCATTTTTGCGTTCAATCAAAGATATAAATAAGGGCTCCTCAGAAATATATAACCAGCCTCGAATGTGCTAAAGATTGTTTCCAGGTCGGTTTAAACTTTCGTCCGCATCGGAAAGATTTTGATTCAAATCTCTGTGGGGTTTAAGATTTACTATTTTTACGTTAGAAAAATTTAATCAAAAAATTTAATTTGCAACAAACACTTGTAAAGTAAAAATAAAACTTAAACCCACTTTTATTTCATTTGATATAACAAGCGTGAATTTTTATTTTTTTTAATAACAAACATCAGTAGCCCTTGTAATTCATTTTTGATTGATGAAAGCAATTTTTTACTTTTTAAAACACGTTCACGGCTGGAAAACGCACATCACATCAGGACTCTGATTAGCGGGAACACGTGTTTCTGAATGTCCTAACAACGGCAAATGTTGGAAATAAATACAGTTGGTCATATCTTTCTTCCAAAGCTCCCCACCAACCTGCATGATCCAGGTAATGTTACACGACAAACACCTCCAGTCACAAGAAATGAAATGCACACCCAAGATAGAGAGAGAGAGAACACTAAGAGTCCTCTTTTGGCTCAAATAAATATAATATGGTTCCGGTAGATCGGTTCACTTTAGTTTTATACAACTGATAGTATCAACATGAGCATGGTGGACTTTTTACAAGACTTTAAGTTAATAGAACAAGTCCTGGTGGAATTCAGCGATGCTCCTGATATATGCAATATTTACTTAAAATGGCCAAAAAATGTCCAAAACTGAAAGGAAAAAAAAATAGACATAATTGTTGTTCCATTCCTTCCCACCTTAAACATTTAATTTGGCAAACAAACTTTCTGTCCAGATTTTTATCCAATAAATAAGATAGTTCTAATAATGGTCCACCGACGACTAAATAAGACACAGTATTTTTACTGTAATTGTGAAATTACATATCCTTTAATAAACGAGCAGAAATTTGCTTTTGATCCTGATATTTAATTTTTACCTTTTTTTTAAACTTAAAAGAAAGAATGTAACTGACATATATTATCACAGAGTTGGGTCAAATCTACTATTTTACAAAACCAAATCTTTGGGAAAATTATGAACATAAAATGTACAATGGTGTTAGGTGTATGCATGTCGGGAACTCGACTTGGAATATTTCTAGTACAAATCATCATCATCATCAACTGTTTCCGGCTCAGCTTGGTAAAATGCCTCAACCTTTCCTTATCCTCCCTCTTGCACACTTTCTGTTATCTGCTCCCCCATCATTCTCGTTGTTCTTGTGTTAATGTACAGTCATGTTCAGAGAAGATGGCTCTGCATGGAAGCTTGGCTTTGCAACCCTGTGTTACTAATGTGCTGGTGCATGCTGGTAGATTTTTCTAGAACAACATGAACCAACCTAACCTAACCTCTCAACACTTGCATGATTCCGACGGTAGAGACTATATCTTGTCAGGTACAGTCTGGGACAGTGTCTTGTTTGTTAGTATGGGTGCAGACATTAGCCTGACCAAGTCTTGTTTCCTGATCAACAGACTAATGTTGATACAACTCCTACCGACTCGTCTCATTATCTCATCTTACGCTTGAGTTGTTAATATTTTCCAAAATTAAAGAGACTATATATATGTCCTGTTCCTTGAGATAGTCACAGGGTGTCCAGAGAGAGCCAGATTGTCTGGACACCCTGAATGTCCATTACATTTATAGTAGGTCCACAATCTTATCTTAGTTTTATCTCATTGTAATCTTAAACCAAATAAATATTTATCACCGCGTCTCCCCACCTCTTCAGGTTATACGCATATGTACCTGCATTAGTGTGGAGGGAGAGTGGAAAACCATTTTGGAAGAACTCTACCAAGATTCGAACCCCGATCTCCCTGGGTGCCGGAGTCTGGCTTATCGCAAGAGTGACACCTTAGACCATGCAGTAAGGTCTACTAATTACTAGTTTAACACATTATAAAATGTTGGCTCGGCCAATAACGGTGAATCTAGGCCTCTCTGGATTGGTTGTAACCAGGAAGTCCCGCTCGCTAATGACCCAGACACAGCTAAACGTTGTTTGTCCCCCTGCAGGAGGCGGTCATCAACGAGTTGAAGTGCAAGACTCGCCTCGTGCAAGAGAAGAAACTGCTCCACCAAGACGACGTGTACAACGGGGCCCTGGAGGATATCCTCCTGGGGCTGAAGAGCGAACCTTACAGGAGGGCGGACGCCGTGAGACGCAGCCAGAGGCGCCGCATCGACAACAACAGACTGTCTCGTACCATGGAGGAGCTGGAGCTTTAGGTCATGTTGTGGTACCGACCAACTTCCTATTTTACTATGATACGTCAAACATGTTGACAATGTGACCAATGAATGCTTTCGACGTTCTTTCAGCCAGCTAATTTTTGACTTATCTTGCTTTGATCATAAGAGCTTACACTGTCGACATTGATGCTGTCAAGTTGGCAAGCTCTTGCTCGCCTTCTGGTGACTTGTTAACAAACACTGGCTTCACAATATCCCACCTTTTGATAGCACAAAGTTTTATTGTCCTCTCTGATGTATTCAATAAAAGCAGTGCTGTAAACCACGGAAAAATAAACACTTGTTTTCTCGCCGATGTGTACAATTACGTTAAGTGTATATTTCATTCCTACAAATTTTTCTTATTTCTAATATTTACGCACTAGTTTTCATTATTTGTTAATTGTCCTCTCTGATGTATTCAATAAAATCAGTGCTGTAAACCACGGAAAATAAACACTTGTTTTCGCCAATGTGTACAATTACGTTAAGTGTATATTTCATTCTTACACATTTTTCTTATTTCTAGTATTTACGCTCTAGTTTTCATTATTTTATTTAACTGACCAAAAAAAAAATCAAGTAATTTTGCTTTACATATTTTTTCAGACAAACTTAAAACACATTTCGTTGTTTGTATTTATTGACTGTTAAAATACCAACAATTTAAAATTTAATCATTCATTCCACGAGTGATTTTTTATGTTTGGGTTAAGCATTTTTGAAGAATGTAGCTGTTAACCTTAAGACTCGTAGCATTTTCCATAACTTGAGTATATTATATTGAATGTGTTTAGCATTTTTGATATTATATTTTCTATGTTTATAAGAAGTGTACATCATATGTAGGATGTGATAGCTTGGAATTATTACACTAAGCAATCTTTTTTTTTTTTTCAAAGTGCCTATTACNTTTTTTTTTTTTTTCAAAGTGCCTATTACATACATTTATTGGGTATTTTCTAATCATGTTTTAGTTAGAAGTCCAATATTTTCGTGCATCGGGTTGGCACAAGGATGCCAAAATATGATCTAAAAAGTATAATTTTTTGTGTGTTGGAAAATTTATTTTTTAAATAGACAATTTCAATTTGTGATAAGAGAAAAAATATATATATTCAATTTTTAAAGTGTTTCTATTGCTGTATATATATACATATATTGTATAATAGTTGAAATAAGACGAATCTTGATACAGATAAATATTATAAATATGCTTTATATAAGATTTTTTAAGAACATTTGATATTTTGATTTGATGTGCAAGATTTATTTCTAAGGTAAATAACATTATGTCGTTAAAATGTGTAATATGCATTTTGCACAAGGTTTTTTATAGCGTTGTTACTATATTTTTATTAATTTTTTTATAAGATTTGTAAATTGAATAACTCATTACAAGACAATGAGGGTGATAAGTAAATTTTATGTTAAGATTGGAATTTCCAATATGTACTGATAAATATTGAATTTGTAAAGTTACCAATTGTTAATAATCGCAGACATAAATGTTTGGGGAGAAAAAAAAACCACTTTTGTCGATATATTTACTGAATGACTGTTATTTTTAATAAGATTGATGGTGCAATTTTTGTTGGTAATTGGGGCTTTGTTTATGCATTTGAGACGTGTATTCATAGTCCAAACAATGTCAGCTCTATCTATTGAACCATTCTCACAACATACTGACACAAATATATTATGGTGCAATTTTTGTTGGTAATTGGGGCCTTGTTTATGCATTTGAGACGTGTATTCATAGTCCAAACAATGTCAGCTCTATCTATTGAACCATTCTCAAAACAAGCCGACACAAATATATACACACACACGCACGTAAATTATTTGGCACCTTAAGATTTGTTTAGGTTTTCCTACACTTATATTTGCTCTTAAGCTTTGTCCACACTTCTCTGTATCCTTAGTCATGTGATATTTAATGGTAGATAAACAAAATGAATGAAAAAAAGTGCATTGAGCAAACACATTTTGTAATAAATAAAATGATAGAATATTAGTAAAATGGTAGAGCACCAATAAAAGTAAAAACACTATCAGTTTATTTATTATAAAATGTGAAATGTCTCATTTGGGTCCATTTATTTGTCAACTTGTGATTGGTTCTCCGTAACAAAGGCTAAGGTTGATTGGACTTGCGGATGTGGAATATGTAGGCGGGGTAACTCTCGTTTGTACGTCTCTACGGGCCTATTTGTGAATAATGACTTTTATCATGAGCAATCAATTCACAACAGTTTGTAATATCAACGTTAGATATTTTGTGTGCTTTTCACAACACCTTTTCGATAGAAAGATTGTTTAATATACGGCTTAGCCTATTTTTTACAGAATTGGTTTGAAGTGACGATACTTGTATTTTTTGTTAAAAATGACATGGAGAAATCATGACCCGGTCGCTGGGATGGACATGTTATCTCTATGACTTAATGTTTGGACACACCAGAGGTTTTTGACGAGGTCAACTAACTAAAGTGATACGGTTAGTCGCCTGCCCACTCTACCCGCATGTAGCTCAGTAGCGCTATGAACCAAAACCCCAAACATATTTTGTTGAATTCACTAATAGAACCACACAAAGGAACGTGCCCGGTTTATCGCGTCGGAAAACATGAGAAGAGTTGAGGAGCGAGACGGTGGCTTTGTCCGACAATCTGCTCACGACCGTCTCCACAAACAACAAGCCATTTAACAACAAACGAAGGAGCAATAAATGTCCTTATAAAAGAAACTCGAAATTACCGAGCATAACTTGATTAGAGATCAAAATAATCAGTATGGTACATGAGAGCTATTGAACCAGAAATTTTAATTTCTAAAAAACAACAACTATGAAAAACAGTTCTAGTGTTATAATGATAATTATGAATAGTTTATGTTCGGTAAGCGTTGGGTTTAAATTCTAGTTTTGATACACTATTAAATGTTTATAATACTCGCATGGTCTTCAAGAGTTCTCCTCATCTTTCTTTGTTTCTCATTGTTTGAGCAGTAACGAAATATGAGGACATCGTGTTGCCTTGAAGAGAGTCCTGGCCAGAATGTCAGTGGTCCAGAGTAACTCGTGATAAACTCCGCGCCTTGTTATCTCCATGTCGGCAGGATCCTGATTTTTGTCTCGCCTGCAAAATATTTATAAAGCATACAACTTTGTTCATAAAAAATAGATTTATTAATATTTAATTAATCTGAAGTTGAAATTTTTTCTTTATATTTTATTGAAACCGGCCCGCCAAGTTTTGTCCGACCCCGAATGACCCGCGATTCCTTCAATAGTTAGTAAATTAGAGAGATAGAAACACTTTGTAGCTTCCGACAAGACCAATCGGACATGTTCCTTTCTGCGGTTTTAATATTGAACTTGACAAAATAATAATCTTCTTGTAGTGTTCTGAAAATTTAAAAATGATACCTGGACACGGGAATCGAACCCGAAACCTTTGGCTTAGTACGCCGATGCTCTTATCGCCTAGCTATCCAGGATTCGATAAGATGGCTGCGTTGTCTGATAGCTCGCCATCTTAATAACTCACTCATTTGGAGCCGACGATTCCCGCACGTCCAACATGGACTCTGCCTTAAACTATGAGTGAAGAATGACCCTGGATAGCTCAGTGGTAAGAGCATTGGCATACTAAGCCAAAGATCCAGGGTTTGATTCCCTGTAGTGTGTCAAAACATGGCGTCTTCAGAGACGAGACAGCTGCCAAACTAAGGTAACCGTGACCATGTCACAAAAATAAACACAGGGTGTCTACCATCCGGGAAAATCAGGGAAAACGGGAATTAGCTGGGAATTTAGTAAATCACAATAAAAATCCGGGAAAATGATATTTTACTCAAAATATGAAATACAATAATCATTAAATCAGTA